>CAMPDV010000485.1:0-258661 GCA_946699065.1 Loxodes magnus
CTCTGAATCACTGGATATAGCCACAGCATATACAGAACTAGTGTGACCACTCATGGTCTTACAGGTACCTGTCTTGACGTTCCATAGTCTCACCGTCTCATCATCACTTCCCGATACGATGAACTCTGAATCACTGGATATAGCCACAGCATATACAGAATCTGTGTGACCACTCATGGTCTTACAGGTACCTGTCTTGACGTTCCATAGTCTCACCGTATAATCTGCACTTCCCGATACGATGAACTCTGAATCACTGGATATAGCCACAGATCATACATAACTAGTGTGACCACTCATGGTCTTACAGGTACCTGTCTTGACGTCCCATAGTCTCACCGTATAATCATAACTTCCAGATACGATGAACTCTGAATCACTGGATATAGCCACAGCATATACAGAATCTGTGTGACCACTCATGGTCTTACAGGTACCTGTCTTGACGTCCCATAGTCTCACCGTATAATCATAACTTCCAGATACGATGAACTCTGAATCACTGGATATAGCCACAGCATATACAGAATCTGTGTGACCACTCATGGTCTTACAGGTACCTGTCTTGACGTCCCATAGTCTCACCGTCTCATCATCACTTCCCGATACGATGAACTCTGAATCACTGGATATAGCCACAGCATATACATAACTAGTGTGACCACTCATGGTCTTACAGGTACCTGTCTTGACGTTCCATAGTCTCACCGTCTCATCATCACTTCCCGATACGATGAACTCTGAATCACTGGATATAGCCACAGCATATACAGAATCTGTGTGACCACTCATGGTCTTACAGGTACCTGTCTTGACGTCCCATAGTCTCACCGTATAATCATAACTTCCCGATACGATGAACTCTGAATCACTGGATATAGCCACAGCATATACAACACTAGTGTGACCACTCATGGTCTTACAGGTACCTGTCTTGACGTTCCATAGTCTCACCGTCTCATCATCACTTCCCGATACGATGAACTCTGAATCACTGGATATAGCCACAGCATATACAGAATCTGTGTGACCACTCATGGTCTTACAGGTACCTGTCTTGACGTCCCATAGTCTCACCGTATAATCTGCACTTCCCGATACGATGAACTCTGAATCACTGGATATAGCCACAGATCATACATAACTAGTGTGACCACTCATGGTCTTACAGGTACCTGTCTTGACGTCCCATAGTCTCACCGTATAATCATAACTTCCAGATACGATGAACTCTGAATCACTGGATATAGCCACAGCATATACAGAATCTGTGTGACCACTCATGGTCTTACAGGTACCTGTCTTGACGTCCCATAGTCTCACCGTATAATCATAACTTCCAGATACGATGAACTCTGAATCACTGGATATAGCCACAGCATATACAGAATCTGTGTGACCACTCATGGTCTTACAGGTACCTGTCTTGACGTTCCATAGTCTCACCGTCTCATCATCACTTCCCGATACGATGAACTCTGAATCACTGGATATAGCCACAGCATATACAGAATCTGTGTGACCACTCATGGTCTTACAGGTACCTGTCTTGACGTTCCATAGTCTCACCGTCTCATCATCACTTCCCGATACGATGAACTCTGAATCACTGGATATAGCCACAGATCATACATAACTAGTGTGACCACTCATGGTCTTACAGGTACCTGTCTTGACGTCCCATAGTCTCACCGTATAATCATAACTTCCAGATACGATGAACTCTGAATCACTGGATATAGCCACAGCATATACAGAATCTGTGTGACCACTCATGGTCTTACAGGTACCTGTCTTGACGTCCCATAGTCTCACCGTCTAATCTCCACTTCCCGATACGATGAACTCTGAATCACTGGATATAGCCACAGCATATACAGAATCTGTGTGACCACTCATGGTCTTACAGGTACCTGTCTTGACGTCCCATAGTCTCACCGTCTCATCATCACTTCCCGATACGATGAACTCTGAATCACTGGATATAGCCACAGCATATACAGAATCTGTGTGACCACTCATGGTCTTACAGGTACCTGTCTTGACGTCCCATAGTCTCACCGTATAATCATAACTTCCCGATACGATGAACTCTGAATCACTGGATATAGCCACAGATAATACAGAACTAGTGTGACCACTCATGGTCTTACAGGTACCTGTCTTGACGTCCCATAGTCTCACCGTCTCATCATCACTTCCCGATACGATGAACTCTGAATCACTGGATATAGCCACAGCATATACAGAATCTGTGTGACCACTCATGGTCTTACAGGTACCTGTCTTGACGTCCCATAGTCTCACCGTATAATCATAACTTCCCGATACGATGAACTCTGAATCACTGGATATAGCCACAGCATATACATAACTAGTGTGACCACTCATGGTCTTACAGGTACCTGTCTTGACGTCCCATAGTCTCACCGTCTAATCTCCACTTCCCGATACGATGAACTCTGAATCACTGGATATAGCCACAGCATATACAGAATCTGTGTGACCACTCATGGTCTTACAGGTACCTGTCTTGACGTCCCATAGTCTCACCGTCTCATCATCACTTCCCGATACGATGAACTCTGAATCACTGGATATAGCCACAGCATATACAGAATCTGTGTGACCACTCATGGTCTTACAGGTACCTGTCTTGACGTCCCATAGTCTCACCGTATAATCATAACTTCCCGATACGATGAACTCTGAATCACTGGATATAGCCACAGATAATACAGAACTAGTGTGACCACTCATGGTCTTACAGGTACCTGTCTTGACGTTCCATAGTCTCACCGTCTCATCATCACTTCCCGATACGATGAACTCTGAATCACTGGATATAGCCACAGCATATACAGAATCTGTGTGACCACTCATGGTCTTACAGGTACCTGTCTTGACGTCCCATAGTCTCACCGTATAATCATAACTTCCCGATACGATGAACTCTGAATCACTGGATATAGCCACAGCATATACATAACTAGTGTGACCACTCATGGTCTTACAGGTACCTGTCTTGACGTTCCATAGTCTCACCGTCTCATCATCACTTCCCGATACGATGAACTCTGAATCACTGGATATAGCCAATGATCATACACAACTAGTTTGACCACTCATGGTCTTACAGGCACCTGTCTTGACGTCCCATGGTATCACCGTCTTATCTCCACTTCCCGATACGATGAACTCTGAATCACTGGATATAGCTTTAGCATATACATAACTAGTTTGACCACTCATGATCTTACAGATACCTGTCTTGACGTCCCATAGTCTCACCGTCTTATCTCCACTTCCCGATACGATGAACTCTGAATCACTGGATATAGCCACAGCATTTACACAACTAGTGTGACCACTCATGATCTTACAGATACCTGTCTTGACGTCCCATAGTCTCACCGTCTTATCTCCACTTCCCGATACGATGAACTCTGAATCACTGGATATAGCCACAGCATATACAGAATCTGTGTGACCACTCATGGTCTTACAGGTACCTGTCTTGACGTTCCATAGTCTCACCGTCTCATCATCACTTCCCGATACGATGAACTCTGAATCACTGGATATAGCCACAGCATATACAGAATCTGTGTGACCACTCATGGTCTTACAGGTACCTGTCTTGACGTTCCATAGTCTCACCGTCTCATCATCACTTCCCGATACGATGAACTCTGAATCACTGGATATAGCCACAGCATATACAGAATCTGTGTGACCACTCATGGTCTTACAGGTACCTGTCTTGACGTCCCATAGTCTCACCGTCTCATCATCACTTCCCGATACGATGAACTCTGAATCACTGGATATAGCCACAGCATATACAGAATCTGTGTGACCACTCATGGTCTTACAGGTACCTGTCTTGACGTTCCATAGTCTCACCGTCTCATCATCACTTCCCGATACGATGAACTCTGAATCACTGGATATAGCCACAGCATATACAGAATCTGTGTGACCACTCATGGTCTTACAGGTACCTGTCTTGACGTCCCATAGTCTCACCGTATAATCATAACTTCCAGATACGATGAACTCTGAATCACTGGATATAGCCACAGCATATACAGAATCTGTGTGACCACTCATGGTCTTACAGGTACCTGTCTTGACGTCCCATAGTCTCACCGTCTAATCTCCACTTCCCGATACGATGAACTCTGAATCACTGGATATAGCCACAGCATATACAGAATCTGTGTGACCACTCATGGTCTTACAGGTACCTGTCTTGACGTCCCATAGTCTCACCGTCTCATCATCACTTCCCGATACGATGAACTCTGAATCACTGGATATAGCCACAGCATATACATAACTAGTGTGACCACTCATGGTCTTACAGGTACCTGTCTTGACGTTCCATAGTCTCACCGTCTCATCATCACTTCCCGATACGATGAACTCTGAATCACTGGATATAGCCACAGCATATACAGAATCTGTGTGACCACTCATGGTCTTACAGGTACCTGTCTTGACGTCCCATAGTCTCACCGTCTAATCTGCACTTCCCGATACGATGAACTCTGAATCACTGGATATAGCCACAGCATATACCCAACCGTTTTGACCACTCATGGTCTTACAGGTACCTGTCTTGACGTCCCATAGTCTCACCGTATAATCATAACTTCCCGATACGATGAACTCTGAATCACTGGATATAGCCACAGCATATACAGAATCTGTGTGACCACTCATGGTCTTACAGGTACCTGTCTTGACGTCCCATAGTCTCACCGTCCTATCTCAACTTCCCGATACGATGAACTCTGAATCACTGGATATAGCCACAGCATATACATAACTAGTGTGACCACTCATGGTCTTACAGGTACCTGTCTTGACGTCCCATAGTCTCACCGTCTTATCTCCACTTCCCGATACGATGAACTCTGAATCACTGGATATAGCCACAGCATATACAGAATCTGTGTGACCACTCATGGTCTTACAGGTACCTGTCTTGACGTCCCATAGTCTCACCGTATAATCTGCACTTCCCGATACGATGAACTCTGAATCACTGGATATAGCCACAGATCATACATAACTAGTGTGACCACTCATGGTCTTACAGGTACCTGTCTTGACGTCCCATAGTCTCACCGTATAATCATAACTTCCAGATACGATGAACTCTGAATCACTGGATATAGCCACAGCATATACAGAATCTGTGTGACCACTCATGGTCTTACAGGTACCTGTCTTGACGTCCCATAGTCTCACCGTATAATCATAACTTCCAGATACGATGAACTCTGAATCACTGGATATAGCCACAGCATATACAGAATCTGTGTGACCACTCATGGTCTTACAGGTACCTGTCTTGACGTTCCATAGTCTCACCGTCTCATCATCACTTCCCGATACGATGAACTCTGAATCACTGGATATAGCCACAGCATATACAGAATCTGTGTGACCACTCATGGTCTTACAGGTACCTGTCTTGACGTCCCATAGTCTCACCGTCTCATCATCACTTCCCGATACGATGAACTCTGAATCACTGGATATAGCCACAGCATATACAGAATCTGTGTGACCACTCATGGTCTTACAGGTACCTGTCTTGACGTCCCATAGTCTCACCGTCTCATCATCACTTCCCGATACGATGAACTCTGAATCACTGGATATAGCCACAGCATATACATAACTAGTGTGACCACTCATGGTCTTACAGGTACCTGTCTTGACGTTCCATAGTCTCACCGTCTTATCATCACTTCCCGATACGATGAACTCTGAATCACTGGATATAGCCACAGCATATACATAACTAGTGTGACCACTCATGGTCTTACAGGTACCTGTCTTGACGTCCCATAGTCTCACCGTCTAATCTGCACTTCCCGATACGATGAACTCTGAATCACTGGATATAGCCACAGCATATACAACACTAGTGTGACCACTCATGGTCTTACAGGTACCTGTCTTGACGTTCCATAGTCTCACCGTCTCATCATCACTTCCAGATACGATGAACTCTGAATCACTGGATATAGCCACAGCATATACAGAATCTGTGTGACCACTCATGGTCTTACAGGTACCTGTCTTGACGTCCCATAGTCTCACCGTATAATCTGCACTTCCCGATACGATGAACTCTGAATCACTGGATATAGCCACAGATCATACATAACTAGTGTGACCACTCATGGTCTTACAGGTACCTGTCTTGACGTCCCATAGTCTCACCGTATAATCATAACTTCCCGATACGATGAACTCTGAATCACTGGATATAGCCACAGCATATACAGAATCTGTGTGACCACTCATGGTCTTACAGGTACCTGTCTTGACGTCCCATAGTCTCACCGTATAATCATAACTACCAGATACGATGAACTCTGAATCACTGGATATAGCCACAGCATATACAGAATCTGTGTGACCACTCATGGTCTTACAGGTACCTGTCTTGACGTTCCATAGTCTCACCGTCTCATCATCACTTCCCGATACGATGAACTCTGAATCACTGGATATAGCCACAGCATATACAGAATCTGTGTGACCACTCATGGTCTTACAGGTACCTGTCTTGACGTCCCATAGTCTCACCGTATAATCATAACTTCCAGATACGATGAACTCTGAATCACTGGATATAGCCACAGCATATACAGAATCTGTGTGACCACTCATGGTCTTACAGGTACCTGTCTTGACGTCCCATAGTCTCACCGTCTAATCTCCACTTCCCGATACGATGAACTCTGAATCACTGGATATAGCCACAGCATATACAGAATCTGTGTGACCACTCATGGTCTTACAGGTACCTGTCTTGACGTCCCATAGTCTCACCGTCTCATCATCACTTCCCGATACGATGAACTCTGAATCACTGGATATAGCCACAGCATATACATAACTAGTGTGACCACTCATGGTCTTACAGGTACCTGTCTTGACGTTCCATAGTCTCACCGTCTCATCATCACTTCCCGATACGATGAACTCTGAATCACTGGATATAGCCACAGCATATACAGAATCTGTGTGACCACTCATGGTCTTACAGGTACCTGTCTTGACGTCCCATAGTCTCACCGTCTAATCTGCACTTCCCGATACGATGAACTCTGAATCACTGGATATAGCCACAGCATATACCCAACCGTTTTGACCACTCATGGTCTTACAGGTACCTGTCTTGACGTCCCATAGTCTCACCGTATAATCATAACTTCCCGATACGATGAACTCTGAATCACTGGATATAGCCACAGCATATACAGAATCTGTGTGACCACTCATGGTCTTACAGGTACCTGTCTTGACGTCCCATAGTCTCACCGTATAATCATAACTTCCCGATACGATGAACTCTGAATCACTGGATATAGCCACAGCATATACATAACTAGTGTGACCACTCATGGTCTTACAGGTACCTGTCTTGACGTCCCATAGTCTCACCGTATAATCATAACTTCCAGATACGATGAACTCTGAATCACTGGATATAGCCACAGCATATACAGAATCTGTGTGACCACTCATGGTCTTACAGGTACCTGTCTTGACGTCCCATAGTCTCACCGTCCTATCTCAACTTCCCGATACGATGAACTCTGAATCACTGGATATAGCCACAGCATATACATAACTAGTGTGACCACTCATGGTCTTACAGGTACCTGTCTTGACGTCCCATAGTCTCACCGTCTCATCATCACTTCCCGATACGATGAACTCTGAATCACTGGATATAGCCACAGCATATACAGAATCTGTGTGACCACTCATGGTCTTACAGGTACCTGTCTTGACGTCCCATAGTCTCACCGTATAATCTGCACTTCCCGATACGATGAACTCTGAATCACTGGATATAGCCACAGATCATACATAACTAGTGTGACCACTCATGGTCTTACAGGTACCTGTCTTGACGTCCCATAGTCTCACCGTATAATCATAACTTCCAGATACGATGAACTCTGAATCACTGGATATAGCCACAGCATATACAGAATCTGTGTGACCACTCATGGTCTTACAGGTACCTGTCTTGACGTCCCATAGTCTCACCGTATAATCATAACTTCCAGATACGATGAACTCTGAATCACTGGATATAGCCACAGCATATACAGAATCTGTGTGACCACTCATGGTCTTACAGGTACCTGTCTTGACGTTCCATAGTCTCACCGTCTCATCATCACTTCCCGATACGATGAACTCTGAATCACTGGATATAGCCACAGCATATACATAACTAGTGTGACCACTCATGGTCTTACAGGTACCTGTCTTGACGTCCCATAGTCTCACCGTCTCATCATCACTTCCCGATACGATGAACTCTGAATCACTGGATATAGCCACAGCATATACATAACTAGTGTGACCACTCATGGTCTTACAGGTACCTGTCTTGACGTTCCATAGTCTCACCGTCTTATCATCACTTCCCGATACGATGAACTCTGAATCACTGGATATAGCCACAGCATATACATAACTAGTGTGACCACTCATGGTCTTACAGGTACCTGTCTTGACGTCCCATAGTCTCACCGTATAATCTGCACTTCCCGATACGATGAACTCTGAATCACTGGATATAGCCACAGCATATACAACACTAGTGTGACCACTCATGGTCTTACAGGTACCTGTCTTGACGTTCCATAGTCTCACCGTCTCATCATCACTTCCAGATACGATGAACTCTGAATCACTGGATATAGCCACAGCATATACAGAATCTGTGTGACCACTCATGGTCTTACAGGTACCTGTCTTGACGTCCCATAGTCTCACCGTATAATCTGCACTTCCCGATACGATGAACTCTGAATCACTGGATATAGCCACAGATCATACATAACTAGTGTGACCACTCATGGTCTTACAGGTACCTGTCTTGACGTCCCATAGTCTCACCGTATAATCATAACTTCCCGATACGATGAACTCTGAATCACTGGATATAGCCACAGCATATACAGAATCTGTGTGACCACTCATGGTCTTACAGGTACCTGTCTTGACGTCCCATAGTCTCACCGTATAATCATAACTACCAGATACGATGAACTCTGAATCACTGGATATAGCCACAGCATATACAGAATCTGTGTGACCACTCATGGTCTTACAGGTACCTGTCTTGACGTTCCATAGTCTCACCGTCTCATCATCACTTCCCGATACGATGAACTCTGAATCACTGGATATAGCCACAGCATATACAGAATCTGTGTGACCACTCATGGTCTTACAGGTACCTGTCTTGACGTCCCATAGTCTCACCGTATAATCATAACTTCCAGATACGATGAACTCTGAATCACTGGATATAGCCACAGCATATACAGAATCTGTGTGACCACTCATGGTCTTACAGGTACCTGTCTTGACGTCCCATAGTCTCACCGTCTAATCTCCACTTCCCGATACGATGAACTCTGAATCACTGGATATAGCCACAGCATATACAACACTAGTGTGACCACTCATGGTCTTACAGGTACCTGTCTTGACGTTCCATAGTCTCACCGTCTCATCATCACTTCCCGATACGATGAACTCTGAATCACTGGATATAGCCACAGCATATACATAACTAGTGTGACCACTCATGGTCTTACAGGTACCTGTCTTGACGTTCCATAGTCTCACCGTCTCATCATCACTTCCCGATACGATGAACTCTGAATCACTGGATATAGCCACAGCATATACAGAATCTGTGTGACCACTCATGGTCTTACAGGTACCTGTCTTGACGTCCCATAGTCTCACCGTCTCATCATCACTTCCCGATACGATGAACTCTGAATCACTGGATATAGCCACAGCATATACATAACTAGTGTGACCACTCATGGTCTTACAGGTACCTGTCTTGACGTTCCATAGTCTCACCGTCTCATCATCACTTCCCGATACGATGAACTCTGAATCACTGGATATAGCCACAGCATATACAGAATCTGTGTGACCACTCATGGTCTTACAGGTACCTGTCTTGACGTCCCATAGTCTCACCGTATAATCATAACTTCCCGATACGATGAACTCTGAATCACTGGATATAGCCACAGCATATACATAACTAGTGTGACCACTCATGGTCTTACAGGTACCTGTCTTGACGTCCCATAGTCTCACCGTATAATCATAACTTCCAGATACGATGAACTCTGAATCACTGGATATAGCCACAGCATATACAGAATCTGTGTGACCACTCATGGTCTTACAGGTACCTGTCTTGACGTCCCATAGTCTCACCGTCTCATCATCACTTCCCGATACGATGAACTCTGAATCACTGGATATAGCCACAGCATATACAGAATCTGTGTGACCACTCATGGTCTTACAGGTACCTGTCTTGACGTCCCATAGTCTCACCGTCTTATCATCACTTCCCGATACGATGAACTCTGAATCACTGGATATAGCCACAGCATATACATAACTAGTGTGACCACTCATGGTCTTACAGGTACCTGTCTTGACGTCCCATAGTCTCACCGTATAATCTGCACTTCCCGATACGATGAACTCTGAATCACTGGATATAGCCACAGCATATACAACACTAGTGTGACCACTCATGGTCTTACAGGTACCTGTCTTGACGTTCCATAGTCTCACCGTCTCATCATCACTTCCCGATACGATGAACTCTGAATCACTGGATATAGCCACAGCATATACCCAACCGTTGTGACCTCTCATGGTCTTACAGGTACCTGTCTTGACGTCCCATAGTCTCACCGTATAATCATAACTTCCAGATACGATGAACTCTGAATCACTGGATATAGCCACAGCATATACAGAATCTGTGTGACCACTCATGGTCTTACAGGTACCTGTCTTGACGTCCCATAGTCTCACCGTCTCATCATCACTTCCCGATACGATGAACTCTGAATCACTGGATATAGCCACAGCATATACAGAATCTGTGTGACCACTCATGGTCTTACAGGTACCTGTCTTGACGTCCCATAGTCTCACCGTATAATCATAACTTCCCGATACGATGAACTCTGAATCACTGGATATAGCCACAGCATATACATAACTAGTGTGACCACTCATGGTCTTACAGGTACCTGTCTTGACGTCCCATAGTCTCACCGTATAATCATAACTTCCAGATACGATGAACTCTGAATCACTGGATATAGCCACAGATCATACCTAATCTGTGTGACCACTCATGGTCTTACAGGTACCTGTCTTGACGTCCCATAGTCTCACCGTTTAATCTCTACTTCCCGATACGATGAACTCTGAATCACTGGATATAGCCACAGCAGATACATAATTAGTGTGACCACTCATGGTCTTACAGGTACCTGTCTTGACGTCCCATAGTCTCACCGTTTAATCTCTACTTCCCGATACGATGAACTCTGAATCACTGGATATAGCCACAGCAGATACATAATTAGTGTGACCACTCATGGTCTTACAGGTACCTGTCTTGACGTCCCATAGTCTCACCGTCTCATCATCACTTCCCGATACGATGAACTCTGAATCACTGGATATAGCCACAGCATATACATAACTAGTGTGACCACTCATGGTCTTACAGGTACCTGTCTTGACGTTCCATAGTCTCACCGTCTAATCTACACTTCCCGATACGATGAACTCTGAATCACTGGATATAGCCACAGCATATACATAACTAGTGTGACCACTCATGGTCTTACAGGTACCTGTCTTGACGTTCCATAGTCTCACCGTTTAATCTGCACTTCCCGATACGATGAACTCTGAATCACTGGATATAGCCACAGCATATACAGAATCTGTGTGACCACTCATGGTCTTACAGGTACCTGTCTTGACGTCCCATAGTCTCACCGTATAATCATAACTTCCAGATACGATGAACTCTGAATCACTGGATATAGCCACAGCATATACAGAATCTGTGTGACCACTCATGGTCTTACAGGTACCTGTCTTGACGTCCCATAGTCTCACCGTCTTATCATAACTTCCCGATACGATGAACTCTGAATCACTGGATATAGCCACAGCATATACATAACTAGTGTGACCACTCATGGTCTTACAGGTACCTGTCTTGACGTTCCATAGTCTCACCGTCTCATCATCACTTCCCGATACGATGAACTCTGAATCACTGGATATAGCCACAGCATATACAGAATCTGTGTGACCACTCATGGTCTTACAGGTACCTGTCTTGACGTCCCATAGTCTCACCGTATAATCTGCACTTCCCGATACGATGAACTCTGAATCACTGGATATAGCCACAGCATATACAGAATCTGTGTGACCACTCATGGTCTTACAGGTACCTGTCTTGACGTTCCATAGTCTCACCGTCTCATCATCACTTCCCGATACGATGAACTCTGAATCACTGGATATAGCCACAGCATATACAGAATCTGTGTGACCACTCATGGTCTTACAGGTACCTGTCTTGACGTTCCATAGTCTCACCGTATAATCATAACTTCCAGATACGATGAACTCTGAATCACTGGATATAGCCACAGCATATACAGAATCTGTGTGACCACTCATGGTCTTACAGGTACCTGTCTTGACGTCCCATAGTCTCACCGTCTCATCATCACTTCCCGATACGATGAACTCAGAATCACTGGATATAGCCACAGCATATACATGACTAGTGTGACCACTCATGGTCTTACAGGTACCTGTCTTGACGTCCCATAGTCTCACCGTATAATCATAACTTCCCGATACGATGAACTCTGAATCACTGGATATAGCCACAGCATATACAACACTAGTGTGACCACTCATGGTCTTACAGGTACCTGTCTTGACGTCCCATAGTCTCAACGTATAATCTGCACTTCCCGATACGATTAACTCTGAATCACTGGATATAGCCACAGCATATACAGAATCTGTGTGACCACTCATGGTCTTACAGGTACCTGTCTTGACGTCCCATAGTCTCACCGTATAATCATAACTTCCAGATACGATGAACTCTGAATCACTGGATATAGCCACAGATCATACATAACTAGTGTGACCACTCATGGTCTTACAGGTACCTGTCTTGACGTCCCATAGTCTCACCGTATAATCATAACTACCAGATACGATGAACTCTGAATCACTGGATATAGCCACAGCATATACAGAATCTGTGTGACCACTCATGGTCTTACAGGTACCTGTCTTGACGTTCCATAGTCTCACCGTCTCATCATCACTTCCCGATACGATGAACTCTGAATCACTGGATATAGCCACAGCATATACAGAATCTGTGAGACCACTCATGGTCTTACAGGTACCTGTCTTGACGTTCCATAGTCTCACCGTCTCATCATCACTTCCCGATACGATGAACTCAGAATCACTGGATATAGCCACAGCATATACATAACTAGTGTGACCACTCATGGTCTTACAGGTACCTGTCTTGACGTCCCATAGTCTCACCGTTTAATCATAACTTCCCGATACGATGAACTCTGAATCACTGGATATAGCCACAGCATATACATAACTAGTGTGACCACTCATGGTCTTACAGGTACCTGTCTTGACGTCCCATAGTCTCACCGTATAATCATAACTTCCCGATACGATGAACTGTGAATCACTGGATAGAGCCACAGATGATACATAATGTGTGTGACCACTCATGGTCTTACAGGTACCTGTCTTGACGTCCCATAGTCTCACCGTCTAATCTACACTTCCCGATACGATGAACTCTGAATCACTGGATATAGCCACAGCATATACATAACTAGTGTGACCACTCATGGTCTTACAGGTACCTGTCTTGACGTTCCATAGTCTCACCGTCTTATCATCACTTCCCGATACGATGAACTCTGAATCACTGGATATAGCCACAGCATATACATAACTAGTGTGACCACTCATGGTCTTACAGGTACCTGTCTTGACGTCCCATAGTCTCACCGTATAATCTGCACTTCCCGATACGATGAACTCTGAATCACTGGATATAGCCACAGCATATACAACACTAGTGTGACCACTCATGGTCTTACAGGTACCTGTCTTGACGTTCCATAGTCTCACCGTCTCATCATCACTTCCCGATACGATGAACTCTGAATCACTGGATATAGCCACAGCATATACCCAACCGTTGTGACCTCTCATGGTCTTACAGGTACCTGTCTTGACGTCCCATAGTCTCACCGTATAATCTGCACTTCCCGATACGATGAACTCTGAATCACTGGATATAGCCACAGCATATACAGAATCTGTGTGACCACTCATGGTCTTACAGGTACCTGTCTTGACGTCCCATAGTCTCACCGTATAATCATAACTTCCCGATACGATGAACTCTGAATCACTGGATAGAGCCACAGCATATACATAACTAGTGTGACCACTCATGGTCTTACAGGTACCTGTCTTGACGTCCCATAGTCTCACCGTATAATCATAACTTCCAGATACGATGAACTCTGAATCACTGGATATAGCCACAGATCATACCTAATCTGTGTGACCACTCATGGTCTTACAGGTACCTGTCTTGACGTCCCATAGTCTCACCGTTTAATCTCTACTTCCCGATACGATGAACTCTGAATCACTGGATATAGCCACAGCAGATACATAATTAGTGTGACCACTCATGGTCTTACAGGTACCTGTCTTGACGTCCCATAGTCTCACCGTCTCATCATCACTTCCCGATACGATGAACTCTGAATCACTGGATATAGCCACAGCATATACATAACTAGTGTGACCACTCATGGTCTTACAGGTACCTGTCTTGACGTTCCATAGTCTCACCGTCTCATCATCACTTCCCGATACGATGAACTCTGAATCACTGGATATAGCCACAGCATATACAGAATCTGTGTGACCACTCATGGTCTTACAGGTACCTGTCTTGACGTTCCATAGTCTCACCGTCTCATCATCACTTCCCGATACGATGAACTCTGAATCACTGGATATAGCCACAGCATATACATAACTAGTGTGACCACTCATGGTCTTACAGGTACCTGTCTTGACGTCCCATAGTCTCACCGTCTAATCTGCACTTCCCGATACGATGAACTCTGAATCACTGGATATAGCCACAGCATATACATAACTAGTGTGACCACTCATGGTCTTACAGGTACCTGTCTTGACGTCCCATAGTCTCACCGTATAATCATAACTTCCCGATACGATGAACTGTGAATCACTGGATAGAGCCACAGATGATACATAATGTGTGTGACCACTCATGGTCTTACAGGTACCTGTCTTGACGTCCCATAGTCTCACCGTCTCATCATCACTTCCCGATACGATGAACTCAGAATCACTGGATATAGCCACAGCATATACATGACTAGTGTGACCACTCATGGTCTTACAGGTACCTGTCTTGACGTCCCATAGTCTCACCGTTTAATCATAACTTCCCGATACGATGAACTCTGAATCACTGGATATAGCCACAGCATATACATAACTAGTGTGACCACTCATGGTCTTACAGGTACCTGTCTTGACGTCCCATAGTCTCACCGTATAATCATAACTTCCCGATACGATGAACTGTGAATCACTGGATAGAGCCACAGATGATACATAATGTGTGTGACCACTCATGGTCTTACAGGTACCTGTCTTGACGTCCCATAGTCTCACCGTCTCATCATCACTTCCCGATACGATGAACTCAGAATCACTGGATATAGCCACAGCATATACATGACTAGTGTGACCACTCATGGTCTTACAGGTACCTGTCTTGACGTCCCATAGTCTCACCGTATAATCATAACTTCCCGATACGATGAACTCTGAATCACTGGATATAGCCACAGCATATACATAATGTGTGTGACCACTCATGGTCTTACAGGTACCTGTCTTGACGTCCCATAGTCTCACCGTCTTATCATCACTTCCCGATACGATGAACTCTGAATCACTGGATATAGCCACAGCATATACATAACTAGTGTGACCACTCATGGTCTTACAGGTACCTGTCTTGACGTCCCATAGTCTCACCGTTTAATCATAACTTCCCGATACGATGAACTCTGAATCACTGGATATAGCCACAGCATATACATAACTAGTGTGACCACTCATGGTCTTACAGGTACCTGTCTTGACGTCCCATAGTCTCACCGTATAATCATAACTTCCCGATACGATGAACTGTGAATCACTGGATAGAGCCACAGATGATACATAATGTGTGTGACCACTCATGGTCTTACAGGTACCTGTCTTGACGTCCCATAGTCTCACCGTCTAATCTACACTTCCCGATACGATGAACTCTGAATCACTGGATATAGCCACAGATAATACAGAACTAGTGTGACCACTCATGGTCTTACAGGTACCTGTCTTGACGTCCCATAGTCTCACCGTCTAATCTACACTTCCCGATACGATGAACTCTGAATCACTGGATATAGCCACAGATGATACATAATGTGTGTGACCACTCATGGTCTTACAGGTACCTGTCTTGACGTCCCATAGTCTCACCGTATAATCATAACTTCCAGATACGATGAACTCTGAATCACTGGATATAGCCACAGCATATACAGAATCTGTGTGACCACTCATGGTCTTACAGGTACCTGTCTTGACGTCCCATAGTCTCACCGTATAATCATAACTTCCAGATACGATGAACTCTGAATCACTGGATATAGCCACAGTATATACAACACTAGTGTGACCACTCATGGTCTTACAGGTACCTGTCTTGACGTCCCATAGTCTCACCGTATAATCTGCACTTCCCGATACGATGAACTCTGAATCACTGGATATAGCCACAGATCATACATAACTAGTGTGACCACTCATGGTCTTACAGGTACCTGTCTTGACGTCCCATAGTCTCACCGTATAATCATAACTTCCAGATACGATGAACTCTGAATCACTGGATATTGCCACAGCTTATACATAACTAGTGTGACCACTCATGGTCTTACAGGTACCTGTCTTGACGTTCCATAGTCTCACCGTCTCATCATCACTTCCCGATACGATGAACTCTGAATCACTGGATATAGCCACAGCATATACATAACTAGTGTGACCACTCATGGTCTTACAGGTACCTGTCTTGACGTCCCATAGTCTCACCGTTTAATCATAACTTCCCGATACGATGAACTCTGAATCACTGGATATAGCCACAGCATATACAACACTAGTGTGACCACTCATGGTCTTACAGGTACCTGTCTTGACGTCCCATAGTCTCACCGTCTAATCTGCACTTCCCGATACGATGAACTCTGAATCACTGGATATAGCCACAGCATATACATAACTAGTGTGACCACTCATGGTCTTACAGGTACCTGTCTTGACGTCCCATAGTCTCACCGTTTAATCATAACTTCCCGATACGATGAACTGTGAATCACTGGATAGAGCCACAGATGATACATAATGTGTGTGACCACTCATGGTCTTACAGGTACCTGTCTTGACGTCCCATAGTCTCACCGTCTCATCATCACTTCCCGATACGATGAACTCAGAATCACTGGATATAGCCACAGCATATACATGACTAGTGTGACCACTCATGGTCTTACAGGTACCTGTCTTGACGTCCCATAGTCTCACCGTATAATCATAACTTCCCGATACGATGAACTCTGAATCACTGGATATAGCCACAGCATATACATAATGTGTGTGACCACTCATGGTCTTACAGGTACCTGTCTTGACGTCCCATAGTCTCACCGTCTCATCATCACTTCCCGATACGATGAACTCAGAATCACTGGATAGAGCCACAGCATATACATAACTAGTGTGACCACTCATGGTCTTACAGGTACCTGTCTTGACGTCCCATAGTCTCACCGTATAATCATAACTTCCCGATACGATGAACTGTGAATCACTGGATAGAGCCACAGATGATACATAATGTGTGTGACCACTCATGGTCTTACAGGTACCTGTCTTGACGTTCCATAGTCTCACCGTCTTATCATAACTTCCCGATACGATGAACTGTGAATCACTGGATAGAGCCACAGATGATACATAATGTGTGTGACCACTCATGGTCTTACAGGTACCTGTCTTGACGTCCCATAGTCTCACCGTCTAATCTACACTTCCCGATACGATGAACTCTGAATCACTGGATATAGCCACAGATAATACAGAACTAGTGTGACCACTCATGGTCTTACAGGTACCTGTCTTGACGTCCCATAGTCTCACCGTCTCATCATCACTTCCCGATACGATGAACTCAGAATCACTGGATATAGCCACAGCATATACATAACTAGTGTGACCACTCATGGTCTTACAGGTACCTGTCTTGACGTCCCATAGTCTCACCGTTTAATCATAACTTCCCGATACGATGAACTCTGAATCACTGGATATAGCCACAGCATATACATAACTAGTGTGACCACTCATGGTCTTACAGGTACCTGTCTTGACGTCCCATAGTCTCACCGTATAATCATAACTTCCCGATACGATGAACTGTGAATCACTGGATAGAGCCACAGATGATACATAATGTGTGTGACCACTCATGGTCTTACAGGTACCTGTCTTGACGTCCCATAGTCTCACCGTCTAATCTACACTTCCCGATACGATGAACTCAGAATCACTGGATATAGCCACAGCATATACAGAATCTGTGTGACCACTCATGGTCTTACAGGTACCTGTCTTGACGTCCCATAGTCTCACCGTCTAATCTACACTTCCCGATACGATGAACTCTGAATCACTGGATATAGCCATAGCATATACATAACTAGTGTGACCACTCATGGTCTTACAGGTACCTGTCTTGACGTCCCATAGTCTCACCGTATAATCATAACTTCCCGATACGATGAACTCTGAATCACTGGATATAGCCACAGATCATACATAACTAGTGTGACCACTCATGGTCTTACAGGTACCTGTCTTGACGTCCCATAGTCTCACCGTATAATCATAACTTCCAGATACGATGAACTCTGAATCACTGGATATTGCCACAGCTTATACATAATGTGTGTGACCACTCATGGTCTTACAGGTACCTGTCTTGACGTTCCATAGTCTCACCGTCTCATCATCACTTCCCGATACGATGAACTCTGAATCACTGGATATAGCCACAGCATATACATAACTAGTGTGACCACTCATGGTCTTACAGGTACCTGTCTTGACGTTCCATAGTCTCACCGTCTCATCATCACTTCCCGATACGATGAACTCTGAATCACTGGATATAGCCACAGCATATACATAATGTGTGTGACCACTCATGGTCTTACAGGTACCTGTCTTGACGTCCCATAGTCTCACCGTATAATCATAACTTCCCGATACGATGAACTGTGAATCACTGGATAGAGCCACAGATGATACATAATGTGTGTGACCACTCATGGTCTTACAGGTACCTGTCTTGACGTCCCATAGTCTCACCGTATAATCTGCACTTCCCGATACGATGAACTCTGAATCACTGGATATAGCCACAGTATATACAACACTAGTGTGACCACTCATGGTCTTACAGGTACCTGTCTTGACGTCCCATAGTCTCACCGTATAATCTGCACTTCCCGATACGATGAACTCTGAATCACTGGATAGAGCCACAGATGATACATAATGTGTGTGACCACTCATGGTCTTACAGGTACCTGTCTTGACGTCCCATAGTCTCACCGTATAATCATAACTTCCCGATACGATGAACTGTGAATCACTGGATAGAGCCACAGATGATACATAATGTGTGTGACCACTCATGGTCTTACAGGTACCTGTCTTGACGTCCCATAGTCTCACCGTCTCATCATCACTTCCCGATACGATGAACTCAGAATCACTGGATATAGCCACAGCATATACATGACTAGTGTGACCACTCATGGTCTTACAGGTACCTGTCTTGACGTCCCATAGTCTCACCGTATAATCATAACTTCCCGATACGATGAACTCTGAATCACTGGATATAGCCACAGCATATACATAATGTGTGTGACCACTCATGGTCTTACAGGTACCTGTCTTGACGTCCCATAGTCTCACCGTCTCATCATCACTTCCCGATACGATGAACTGTGAATCACTGGATAGAGCCACAGATGATACATAATGTGTGTGACCACTCATGGTCTTACAGGTACCTGTCTTGACGTCCCATAGTCTCACCGTATAATCATAACTTCCCGATACGATGAACTCTGAATCACTGGATATAGCCACAGCATATACATAATGTGTGTGACCACTCATGGTCTTACAGGTACCTGTCTTGACGTCCCATAGTCTCACCGTCTCATCATCACTTCCCGATACGATGAACTCAGAATCACTGGATATAGCCACAGCATATACATAACTAGTGTGACCACTCATGGTCTTACAGGTACCTGTCTTGACGTCCCATAGTCTCACCGTCTCATCATCACTTCCCGATACGATGAACTCAGAATCACTGGATATAGCCACAGCATATACATGACTAGTGTGACCACTCATGGTCTTACAGGTACCTGTCTTGACGTCCCATAGTCTCACCGTATAATCATAACTTCCCGATACGATGAACTCTGAATCACTGGATATAGCCACAGCATATACATAATGTGTGTGACCACTCATGGTCTTACAGGTACCTGTCTTGACGTCCCATAGTCTCACCGTCTCATCATCACTTCCCGATACGATGAACTGTGAATCACTGGATAGAGCCACAGATGATACATAATGTGTGTGACCACTCATGGTCTTACAGGTACCTGTCTTGACGTCCCATAGTCTCACCGTCTCATCATCACTTCCCGATACGATGAACTCAGAATCACTGGATATAGCCACAGCATATACATGACTAGTGTGACCACTCATGGTCTTACAGGTACCTGTCTTGACGTCCCATAGTCTCACCGTATAATCATAACTTCCCGATACGATGAACTCTGAATCACTGGATATAGCCACAGCATATACATAATGTGTGTGACCACTCATGGTCTTACAGGTACCTGTCTTGACGTCCCATAGTCTCACCGTCTTATCATCACTTCCCGATACGATGAACTCTGAATCACTGGATATAGCCACAGCATATACATAACTAGTGTGACCACTCATGGTCTTACAGGTACCTGTCTTGACGTCCCATAGTCTCACCGTTTAATCATAACTTCCCGATACGATGAACTCTGAATCACTGGATATAGCCACAGCATATACATAACTAGTGTGACCACTCATGGTCTTACAGGTACCTGTCTTGACGTCCCATAGTCTCACCGTATAATCATAACTTCCCGATACGATGAACTGTGAATCACTGGATAGAGCCACAGATGATACATAATGTGTGTGACCACTCATGGTCTTACAGGTACCTGTCTTGACGTCCCATAGTCTCACCGTCTAATCTACACTTCCCGATACGATGAACTCTGAATCACTGGATATAGCCACAGATAATACAGAACTAGTGTGACCACTCATGGTCTTACAGGTACCTGTCTTGACGTCCCATAGTCTCACCGTCTAATCTACACTTCCCGATACGATGAACTCTGAATCACTGGATATAGCCACAGATGATACATAATGTGTGTGACCACTCATGGTCTTACAGGTACCTGTCTTGACGTCCCATAGTCTCACCGTATAATCATAACTTCCAGATACGATGAACTCTGAATCACTGGATATAGCCACAGCATATACAGAATCTGTGTGACCACTCATGGTCTTACAGGTACCTGTCTTGACGTCCCATAGTCTCACCGTATAATCATAACTTCCAGATACGATGAACTCTGAATCACTGGATATAGCCACAGTATATACAACACTAGTGTGACCACTCATGGTCTTACAGGTACCTGTCTTGACGTCCCATAGTCTCACCGTATAATCTGCACTTCCCGATACGATGAACTCTGAATCACTGGATATAGCCACAGATCATACATAACTAGTGTGACCACTCATGGTCTTACAGGTACCTGTCTTGACGTCCCATAGTCTCACCGTATAATCATAACTTCCAGATACGATGAACTCTGAATCACTGGATATTGCCACAGCTTATACATAACTAGTGTGACCACTCATGGTCTTACAGGTACCTGTCTTGACGTTCCATAGTCTCACCGTCTCATCATCACTTCCCGATACGATGAACTCTGAATCACTGGATATAGCCACAGCATATACATAACTAGTGTGACCACTCATGGTCTTACAGGTACCTGTCTTGACGTCCCATAGTCTCACCGTTTAATCATAACTTCCCGATACGATGAACTCTGAATCACTGGATATAGCCACAGCATATACAACACTAGTGTGACCACTCATGGTCTTACAGGTACCTGTCTTGACGTCCCATAGTCTCACCGTCTAATCTGCACTTCCCGATACGATGAACTCTGAATCACTGGATATAGCCACAGCATATACATAACTAGTGTGACCACTCATGGTCTTACAGGTACCTGTCTTGACGTCCCATAGTCTCACCGTTTAATCATAACTTCCCGATACGATGAACTGTGAATCACTGGATAGAGCCACAGATGATACATAATGTGTGTGACCACTCATGGTCTTACAGGTACCTGTCTTGACGTCCCATAGTCTCACCGTCTCATCATCACTTCCCGATACGATGAACTCAGAATCACTGGATATAGCCACAGCATATACATGACTAGTGTGACCACTCATGGTCTTACAGGTACCTGTCTTGACGTCCCATAGTCTCACCGTATAATCATAACTTCCCGATACGATGAACTCTGAATCACTGGATATAGCCACAGCATATACATAATGTGTGTGACCACTCATGGTCTTACAGGTACCTGTCTTGACGTCCCATAGTCTCACCGTCTCATCATCACTTCCCGATACGATGAACTCAGAATCACTGGATAGAGCCACAGCATATACATAACTAGTGTGACCACTCATGGTCTTACAGGTACCTGTCTTGACGTCCCATAGTCTCACCGTATAATCATAACTTCCCGATACGATGAACTGTGAATCACTGGATAGAGCCACAGATGATACATAATGTGTGTGACCACTCATGGTCTTACAGGTACCTGTCTTGACGTTCCATAGTCTCACCGTCTTATCATAACTTCCCGATACGATGAACTGTGAATCACTGGATAGAGCCACAGATGATACATAATGTGTGTGACCACTCATGGTCTTACAGGTACCTGTCTTGACGTCCCATAGTCTCACCGTCTAATCTACACTTCCCGATACGATGAACTCTGAATCACTGGATATAGCCACAGATAATACAGAACTAGTGTGACCACTCATGGTCTTACAGGTACCTGTCTTGACGTCCCATAGTCTCACCGTCTCATCATCACTTCCCGATACGATGAACTCAGAATCACTGGATATAGCCACAGCATATACATAACTAGTGTGACCACTCATGGTCTTACAGGTACCTGTCTTGACGTCCCATAGTCTCACCGTTTAATCATAACTTCCCGATACGATGAACTCTGAATCACTGGATATAGCCACAGCATATACATAACTAGTGTGACCACTCATGGTCTTACAGGTACCTGTCTTGACGTCCCATAGTCTCACCGTATAATCATAACTTCCCGATACGATGAACTGTGAATCACTGGATAGAGCCACAGATGATACATAATGTGTGTGACCACTCATGGTCTTACAGGTACCTGTCTTGACGTCCCATAGTCTCACCGTCTAATCTACACTTCCCGATACGATGAACTCAGAATCACTGGATATAGCCACAGCATATACAGAATCTGTGTGACCACTCATGGTCTTACAGGTACCTGTCTTGACGTCCCATAGTCTCACCGTCTAATCTACACTTCCCGATACGATGAACTCTGAATCACTGGATATAGCCATAGCATATACATAACTAGTGTGACCACTCATGGTCTTACAGGTACCTGTCTTGACGTCCCATAGTCTCACCGTATAATCATAACTTCCCGATACGATGAACTCTGAATCACTGGATATAGCCACAGATCATACATAACTAGTGTGACCACTCATGGTCTTACAGGTACCTGTCTTGACGTCCCATAGTCTCACCGTATAATCATAACTTCCAGATACGATGAACTCTGAATCACTGGATATTGCCACAGCTTATACATAATGTGTGTGACCACTCATGGTCTTACAGGTACCTGTCTTGACGTTCCATAGTCTCACCGTCTCATCATCACTTCCCGATACGATGAACTCTGAATCACTGGATATAGCCACAGCATATACATAACTAGTGTGACCACTCATGGTCTTACAGGTACCTGTCTTGACGTTCCATAGTCTCACCGTCTCATCATCACTTCCCGATACGATGAACTCTGAATCACTGGATATAGCCACAGCATATACATAATGTGTGTGACCACTCATGGTCTTACAGGTACCTGTCTTGACGTCCCATAGTCTCACCGTATAATCATAACTTCCCGATACGATGAACTGTGAATCACTGGATAGAGCCACAGATGATACATAATGTGTGTGACCACTCATGGTCTTACAGGTACCTGTCTTGACGTCCCATAGTCTCACCGTATAATCATAACTTCCCGATACGATGAACTCTGAATCACTGGATATAGCCACAGCATATACATAATGTGTGTGACCACTCATGGTCTTACAGGTACCTGTCTTGACGTCCCATAGTCTCACCGTCTCATCATCACTTCCCGATACGATGAACTCAGAATCACTGGATATAGCCACAGCATATACATAACTAGTGTGACCACTCATGGTCTTACAGGTACCTGTCTTGACGTCCCATAGTCTCACCGTCTCATCATCACTTCCCGATACGATGAACTCAGAATCACTGGATATAGCCACAGCATATACAGAATCTGTGTGACCACTCATGGTCTTACAGGTACCTGTCTTGACGTCCCATAGTCTCACCGTATAATCTGCACTTCCCGATACGATGAACTCTGAATCACTGGATATAGCCACAGATCATACATAACTAGTGTGACCACTCATGGTCTTACAGGTACCTGTCTTGACGTCCCATAGTCTCACCGTATAATCATAACTTCCAGATACGATGAACTCTGAATCACTGGATATTGCCACAGCTTATACATAACTAGTGTGACCACTCATGGTCTTACAGGTACCTGTCTTGACGTCCCATAGTCTCACCGTATAATCTGCACTTCCCGATACGATGAACTCTGAATCACTGGATATAGCCACAGTATATACAACACTAGTGTGACCACTCATGGTCTTACAGGTACCTGTCTTGACGTCCCATAGTCTCACCGTATAATCTGCACTTCCCGATACGATGAACTCTGAATCACTGGATAGAGCCACAGATGATACATAATGTGTGTGACCACTCATGGTCTTACAGGTACCTGTCTTGACGTCCCATAGTCTCACCGTATAATCATAACTTCCCGATACGATGAACTGTGAATCACTGGATAGAGCCACAGATGATACATAATGTGTGTGACCACTCATGGTCTTACAGGTACCTGTCTTGACGTCCCATAGTCTCACCGTCTCATCATCACTTCCCGATACGATGAACTCAGAATCACTGGATATAGCCACAGCATATACATGACTAGTGTGACCACTCATGGTCTTACAGGTACCTGTCTTGACGTCCCATAGTCTCACCGTATAATCATAACTTCCCGATACGATGAACTCTGAATCACTGGATATAGCCACAGATCATACATAACTAGTGTGACCACTCATGGTCTTACAGGTACCTGTCTTGACGTCCCATAGTCTCACCGTCTCATCATCACTTCCCGATACGATGAACTGTGAATCACTGGATAGAGCCACAGATGATACATAATGTGTGTGACCACTCATGGTCTTACAGGTACCTGTCTTGACGTCCCATAGTCTCACCGTATAATCATAACTTCCCGATACGATGAACTCTGAATCACTGGATATAGCCACAGCATATACATAATGTGTGTGACCACTCATGGTCTTACAGGTACCTGTCTTGACGTCCCATAGTCTCACCGTCTCATCATAACTTCCCGATACGATGAACTCAGAATCACTGGATATAGCCACAGCATATACATAACTAGTGTGACCACTCATGGTCTTACAGGTACCTGTCTTGACGTCCCATAGTCTCACCGTCTCATCATCACTTCCCGATACGATGAACTCAGAATCACTGGATATAGCCACAGCATATACATGACTAGTGTGACCACTCATGGTCTTACAGGTACCTGTCTTGACGTCCCATAGTCTCACCGTATAATCATAACTTCCCGATACGATGAACTCTGAATCACTGGATATAGCCACAGCATATACATAATGTGTGTGACCACTCATGGTCTTACAGGTACCTGTCTTGACGTCCCATAGTCTCACCGTCTCATCATCACTTCCCGATACGATGAACTCAGAATCACTGGATATAGCCACAGCATATACATAACTAGTGTGACCACTCATGGTCTTACAGGTACCTGTCTTGACGTCCCATAGTCTCACCGTCTCATCATCACTTCCCGATACGATGAACTCAGAATCACTGGATATAGCCACAGCATATACAGAATCTGTGTGACCACTCATGGTCTTACAGGTACCTGTCTTGACGTCCCATAGTCTCACCGTATAATCTGCACTTCCCGATACGATGAACTCTGAATCACTGGATATAGCCACAGATCATACATAACTAGTGTGACCACTCATGGTCTTACAGGTACCTGTCTTGACGTCCCATAGTCTCACCGTATAATCATAACTTCCAGATACGATGAACTCTGAATCACTGGATATTGCCACAGCTTATACATAACTAGTGTGACCACTCATGGTCTTACAGGTACCTGTCTTGACGTCCCATAGTCTCACCGTCTCATCATCACTTCCCGATACGATGAACTCTGAATCACTGGATATAGCCACAGCATATACATAACTAGTGTGACCACTCATGGTCTTACAGGTACCTGTCTTGACGTCCCATAGTCTCACCGTCTCATCATCACTTCCCGATACGATGAACTCAGAATCACTGGATATAGCCACAGCATATACATAACTAGTGTGACCACTCATGGTCTTACAGGTACCTGTCTTGACGTCCCATAGTCTCACCGTCTCATCATCACTTCCCGATACGATGAACTCAGAATCACTGGATATAGCCACAGCATATACATGACTAGTGTGACCACTCATGGTCTTACAGGTACCTGTCTTGACGTCCCATAGTCTCACCGTATAATCATAACTTCCCGATACGATGAACTCTGAATCACTGGATATAGCCACAGCATATACATAATGTGTGTGACCACTCATGGTCTTACAGGTACCTGTCTTGACGTCCCATAGTCTCACCGTCTCATCATCACTTCCCGATACGATGAACTCAGAATCACTGGATATAGCCACAGCATATACATAACTAGTGTGACCACTCATGGTCTTACAGGTACCTGTCTTGACGTCCCATAGTCTCACCGTCTCATCATCACTTCCCGATACGATGAACTCAGAATCACTGGATATAGCCACAGCATATACAGAATCTGTGTGACCACTCATGGTCTTACAGGTACCTGTCTTGACGTCCCATAGTCTCACCGTATAATCTGCACTTCCCGATACGATGAACTCTGAATCACTGGATATAGCCACAGATCATACATAACTAGTGTGACCACTCATGGTCTTACAGGTACCTGTCTTGACGTCCCATAGTCTCACCGTATAATCATAACTTCCAGATACGATGAACTCTGAATCACTGGATATTGCCACAGCTTATACATAACTAGTGTGACCACTCATGGTCTTACAGGTACCTGTCTTGACGTCCCATAGTCTCACCGTCTCATCATCACTTCCCGATACGATGAACTCTGAATCACTGGATATAGCCACAGCATATACATAACTAGTGTGACCACTCATGGTCTTACAGGTACCTGTCTTGACGTCCCATAGTCTCACCGTATAATCATAACTTCCCGATACGATGAACTGTGAATCACTGGATAGAGCCACAGATGATACATAATGTGTGTGACCACTCATGGTCTTACAGGTACCTGTCTTGACGTCCCATAGTCTCACCGTCTCATCATCACTTCCCGATACGATGAACTCAGAATCACTGGATATAGCCACAGCATATACAGAATCTGTGTGACCACTCATGGTCTTACAGGTACCTGTCTTGACGTCCCATAGTCTCACCGTATAATCATAACTTCCCGATACGATGAACTCTGAATCACTGGATATAGCCACAGATAATACAGAACTAGTGTGACCACTCATGGTCTTACAGGTACCTGTCTTGACGTTCCATAGTCTCACCGTCTCATCATCACTTCCCGATACGATGAACTCTGAATCACTGGATATAGCCACAGCATATACAACACTAGTGTGACCACTCATGGTCTTACAGGTACCTGTCTTGACGTTCCATAGTCTCACCGTCTCATCATCACTTCCCGATACGATGAACTCTGAATCACTGGATATAGCCACAGCATATACATAACTAGTGTGACCACTCATGGTCTTACAGGTACCTGTCTTGACGTCCCATAGTCTCACCGTATAATCTGCACTTCCCGATACGATGAACTCTGAATCACTGGATATAGCCACAGCATATACAACACTAGTGTGACCACTCATGGTCTTACAGGTACCTGTCTTGACGTTCCATAGTCTCACCGTCTCATCATAACTTCCCGATACGATGAACTCTGAATCACTGGATATAGCCACAGCATATACCCAACCGTTGTGACCTCTCATGGTCTTACAGGTACCTGTCTTGACGTCCCATAGTCTCACCGTATAATCTGCACTTCCCGATACGATGAACTCTGAATCACTGGATATAGCCACAGCATATACAGAATCTGTGTGACCACTCATGGTCTTACAGGTACCTGTCTTGACGTCCCATAGTCTCACCGTCTAATCTACACTTCCCGATACGATGAACTCTGAATCACTGGATATAGCCACAGCATATACATAATGTGTGTGACCACTCATGGTCTTACAGGTACCTGTCTTGACGTCCCATAGTCTCACCGTCTCATCATCACTTCCCGATACGATGAACTCAGAATCACTGGATATAGCCACAGCATATACATAACTAGTGTGACCACTCATGGTCTTACAGGTACCTGTCTTGACGTCCCATAGTCTCACCGTCTAATCTACACTTCCCGATACGATGAACTCTGAATCACTGGATATAGCCATAGCATATACCTAATGAGTGTGACCACTCATGGTCTTACAGGTACCTGTCTTGACGTCCCATAGTCTCACCGTCTAATCTACACTTCCCGATACGATGAACTCTGAATCACTGGATATAGCCACAGATAATACAGAATCTGTGTGACCACTCATGGTCTTACAGGTACCTGTCTTGACGTTCCATAGTCTCACCGTCTCATCATCACTTCCCGATACGATGAACTCTGAATCACTGGATATAGCCACAGTATATACAACACTAGTGTGACCACTCATGGTCTTACAGGTACCTGTCTTGACGTCCCATAGTCTCACCGTCTAATCTACACTTCCCGATACGATGAACTCTGAATCACTGGATATAGCCACAGATGATACATAATGTGTGTGACCACTCATGGTCTTACAGGTACCTGTCTTGACGTCCCATAGTCTCACCGTCTCATCATCACTTCCCGATACGATGAACTCAGAATCACTGGATATAGCCACAGCATATACATAACTAGTGTGACCACTCATGGTCTTACAGGTACCTGTCTTGACGTCCCATAGTCTCACCGTCTAATCTACACTTCCCGATACGATGAACTCTGAATCACTGGATATAGCCATAGCATATACATAACTAGTGTGACCACTCATGGTCTTACAGGTACCTGTCTTGACGTCCCATAGTCTCACCGTCTTATCATAACTTCCCGATACGATGAACTGTGAATCACTGGATAGAGCCACAGATGATACATAATGTGTGTGACCACTCATGGTCTTACAGGTACCTGTCTTGACGTCCCATAGTCTCACCGTCTAATCTACACTTCCCGATACGATGAACTCTGAATCACTGGATATAGCCACAGATGATACATAATGTGTGTGACCACTCATGGTCTTACAGGTACCTGTCTTGACGTCCCATAGTCTCACCGTCTCATCATCACTTCCCGATACGATGAACTCAGAATCACTGGATATAGCCACAGCATATACATAACTAGTGTGACCACTCATGGTCTTACAGGTACCTGTCTTGACGTCCCATAGTCTCACCGTCTAATCTACACTTCCCGATACGATGAACTCTGAATCACTGGATATAGCCACAGCATATACATAACTAGTGTGACCACTCATGGTCTTACAGGTACCTGTCTTGACGTCCCATAGTCTCACCGTCTAATCTACACTTCCCGATACGATGAACTCTGAATCACTGGATATAGCCACAGATGATACATAATGAGTGTGACCACTCATGGTCTTACAGGTACCTGTCTTGACGTCCCATAGTCTCACCGTCTAATCTACACTTCCCGATACGATGAACTCTGAATCACTGGATATAGCCACAGATAATACAGAATCTGTGTGACCACTCATGGTCTTACAGGTACCTGTCTTGACGTTCCATAGTCTCACCGTCTCATCATCACTTCCCGATACGATGAACTCTGAATCACTGGATATAGCCACAGTATATACAACACTAGTGTGACCACTCATGGTCTTACAGGTACCTGTCTTGACGTCCCATAGTCTCACCGTATAATCTGCACTTCCCGATACGATGAACTCTGAATCACTGGATATAGCCACAGATCATACATAACTAGTGTGACCACTCATGGTCTTACAGGTACCTGTCTTGACGTCCCATAGTCTCACCGTATAATCATAACTTCCAGATACGATGAACTCTGAATCACTGGATATAGCCACAGCTTATACATAACTAGTGTGACCACTCATGGTCTTACAGGTACCTGTCTTGACGTCCCATAGTCTCACCGTCTAATCTACACTTCCCGATACGATGAACTCTGAATCACTGGATATAGCCACAGATAATACAGAATCTGTGTGACCACTCATGGTCTTACAGGTACCTGTCTTGACGTTCCATAGTCTCACCGTCTAATCTACACTTCCCGATACGATGAACTCTGAATCACTGGATATAGCCACAGATAATACAGAATCTGTGTGACCACTCATGGTCTTACAGGTACCTGTCTTGACGTTCCATAGTCTCACCGTCTCATCATCACTTCCCGATACGATGAACTCTGAATCACTGGATATAGCCACAGATGATACATAATGTGTGTGACCACTCATGGTCTTACAGGTACCTGTCTTGACGTCCCATAGTCTCACCGTCTCATCATCACTTCCCGATACGATGAACTCAGAATCACTGGATATAGCCACAGCATATACATAACTAGTGTGACCACTCATGGTCTTACAGGTACCTGTCTTGACGTCCCATAGTCTCACCGTCTAATCTACACTTCCCGATACGATGAACTCTGAATCACTGGATATAGCCACAGCATATACATAACTAGTGTGACCACTCATGGTCTTACAGGTACCTGTCTTGACGTCCCATAGTCTCACCGTCTAATCTACACTTCCCGATACGATGAACTCTGAATCACTGGATATAGCCACAGATGATACATAATGAGTGTGACCACTCATGGTCTTACAGGTACCTGTCTTGACGTCCCATAGTCTCACCGTCTAATCTACACTTCCCGATACGATGAACTCTGAATCACTGGATATAGCCACAGATAATACAGAATCTGTGTGACCACTCATGGTCTTACAGGTACCTGTCTTGACGTTCCATAGTCTCACCGTCTCATCATCACTTCCCGATACGATGAACTCTGAATCACTGGATATAGCCACAGTATATACAACACTAGTGTGACCACTCATGGTCTTACAGGTACCTGTCTTGACGTCCCATAGTCTCACCGTATAATCTGCACTTCCCGATACGATGAACTCTGAATCACTGGATATAGCCACAGATCATACATAACTAGTGTGACCACTCATGGTCTTACAGGTACCTGTCTTGACGTCCCATAGTCTCACCGTATAATCATAACTTCCCGATACGATGAACTCTGAATCACTGGATATAGCCACAGCATATACATAATGTGTGTGACCACTCATGGTCTTACAGGTACCTGTCTTGACGTCCCATAGTCTCACCGTCTCATCATCACTTCCCGATACGATGAACTCAGAATCACTGGATATAGCCACAGCATATACATAACTAGTGTGACCACTCATGGTCTTACAGGTACCTGTCTTGACGTCCCATAGTCTCACCGTCTCATCATCACTTCCCGATACGATGAACTCAGAATCACTGGATATAGCCACAGCATATACAGAATCTGTGTGACCACTCATGGTCTTACAGGTACCTGTCTTGACGTCCCATAGTCTCACCGTATAATCATAACTTCCCGATACGATGAACTCTGAATCACTGGATATAGCCACAGCATATACATAATGTGTGTGACCACTCATGGTCTTACAGGTACCTGTCTTGACGTCCCATAGTCTCACCGTCTCATCATCACTTCCCGATACGATGAACTCTGAATCACTGGATATAGCCACAGATGATACATAATGTGTGTGACCACTCATGGTCTTACAGGTACCTGTCTTGACGTCCCATAGTCTCACCGTCTCATCATCACTTCCCGATACGATGAACTCAGAATCACTGGATATAGCCACAGCATATACAGAATCTGTGTGACCACTCATGGTCTTACAGGTACCTGTCTTGACGTCCCATAGTCTCACCGTATAATCTGCACTTCCCGATACGATGAACTCTGAATCACTGGATATAGCCACAGATCATACATAACTAGTGTGACCACTCATGGTCTTACAGGTACCTGTCTTGACGTCCCATAGTCTCACCGTATAATCATAACTTCCAGATACGATGAACTCTGAATCACTGGATATTGCCACAGCTTATACATAACTAGTGTGACCACTCATGGTCTTACAGGTACCTGTCTTGACGTCCCATAGTCTCACCGTCTCATCATCACTTCCCGATACGATGAACTCTGAATCACTGGATATAGCCACAGCATATACATAACTAGTGTGACCACTCATGGTCTTACAGGTACCTGTCTTGACGTCCCATAGTCTCACCGTATAATCATAACTTCCCGATACGATGAACTGTGAATCACTGGATAGAGCCACAGATGATACATAATGTGTGTGACCACTCATGGTCTTACAGGTACCTGTCTTGACGTCCCATAGTCTCACCGTCTCATCATCACTTCCCGATACGATGAACTCAGAATCACTGGATATAGCCACAGCATATACAGAATCTGTGTGACCACTCATGGTCTTACAGGTACCTGTCTTGACGTTCCATAGTCTCACCGTCTAATATGCACTTCCCGATACGATGAACTCTGAATCACTGGATATAGCCACAGCATTTACATAACTAGTGTGACCACTCATGGTCTTACAGGTACCTGTCTTGACGTCCCATAGTCTCACCGTCTCATCATCACTTCCCGATACGATGAACTCTGAATCACTGGATATAGCCACAGCATATACAACACTAGTGTGACCACTCATGGTCTTACAGGTACCTGTCTTGACGTTCCATAGTCTCACCGTCTCATCATCACTTCCCGATACGATGAACTCTGAATCACTGGATATAGCCACAGCATATACATAACTAGTGTGACCACTCATGGTCTTACAGGTACCTGTCTTGACGTCCCATAGTCTCACCGTATAATCTGCACTTCCCGATACGATGAACTCTGAATCACTGGATATAGCCACAGCATATACAACACTAGTGTGACCACTCATGGTCTTACAGGTACCTGTCTTGACGTTCCATAGTCTCACCGTCTCATCATAACTTCCCGATACGATGAACTCTGAATCACTGGATATAGCCACAGCATATACCCAACCGTTGTGACCTCTCATGGTCTTACAGGTACCTGTCTTGACGTCCCATAGTCTCACCGTATAATCTGCACTTCCCGATACGATGAACTCTGAATCACTGGATATAGCCACAGCATATACAGAATCTGTGTGACCACTCATGGTCTTACAGGTACCTGTCTTGACGTCCCATAGTCTCACCGTCTAATCTACACTTCCCGATACGATGAACTCTGAATCACTGGATATAGCCACAGCATATACATAATGTGTGTGACCACTCATGGTCTTACAGGTACCTGTCTTGACGTCCCATAGTCTCACCGTCTCATCATCACTTCCCGATACGATGAACTCAGAATCACTGGATATAGCCACAGCATATACATAACTAGTGTGACCACTCATGGTCTTACAGGTACCTGTCTTGACGTCCCATAGTCTCACCGTATAATCATAACTTCCCGATACGATGAACTGTGAATCACTGGATAGAGCCACAGATGATACCTAATGAGTGTGACCACTCATGGTCTTACAGGTACCTGTCTTGACGTCCCATAGTCTCACCGTCTAATCTACACTTCCCGATACGATGAACTCTGAATCACTGGATATAGCCACAGATAATACAGAATCTGTGTGACCACTCATGGTCTTACAGGTACCTGTCTTGACGTTCCATAGTCTCACCGTCTCATCATCACTTCCCGATACGATGAACTCTGAATCACTGGATATAGCCACAGTATATACAACACTAGTGTGACCACTCATGGTCTTACAGGTACCTGTCTTGACGTCCCATAGTCTCACCGTCTAATCTACACTTCCCGATACGATGAACTCTGAATCACTGGATATAGCCACAGATGATACATAATGTGTGTGACCACTCATGGTCTTACAGGTACCTGTCTTGACGTCCCATAGTCTCACCGTCTCATCATCACTTCCCGATACGATGAACTCAGAATCACTGGATATAGCCACAGCATATACATAACTAGTGTGACCACTCATGGTCTTACAGGTACCTGTCTTGACGTCCCATAGTCTCACCGTCTAATCTACACTTCCCGATACGATGAACTCTGAATCACTGGATATAGCCATAGCATATACATAACTAGTGTGACCACTCATGGTCTTACAGGTACCTGTCTTGACGTCCCATAGTCTCACCGTCTTATCATAACTTCCCGATACGATGAACTGTGAATCACTGGATAGAGCCACAGATGATACATAATGTGTGTGACCACTCATGGTCTTACAGGTACCTGTCTTGACGTCCCATAGTCTCACCGTCTAATCTACACTTCCCGATACGATGAACTCTGAATCACTGGATATAGCCACAGATGATACATAATGTGTGTGACCACTCATGGTCTTACAGGTACCTGTCTTGACGTCCCATAGTCTCACCGTCTCATCATCACTTCCCGATACGATGAACTCAGAATCACTGGATATAGCCACAGCATATACATAACTAGTGTGACCACTCATGGTCTTACAGGTACCTGTCTTGACGTCCCATAGTCTCACCGTCTAATCTACACTTCCCGATACGATGAACTCTGAATCACTGGATATAGCCACAGCATATACATAACTAGTGTGACCACTCATGGTCTTACAGGTACCTGTCTTGACGTCCCATAGTCTCACCGTCTAATCTACACTTCCCGATACGATGAACTCTGAATCACTGGATATAGCCACAGATGATACATAATGAGTGTGACCACTCATGGTCTTACAGGTACCTGTCTTGACGTCCCATAGTCTCACCGTCTAATCTACACTTCCCGATACGATGAACTCTGAATCACTGGATATAGCCACAGATAATACAGAATCTGTGTGACCACTCATGGTCTTACAGGTACCTGTCTTGACGTTCCATAGTCTCACCGTCTCATCATCACTTCCCGATACGATGAACTCTGAATCACTGGATATAGCCACAGTATATACAACACTAGTGTGACCACTCATGGTCTTACAGGTACCTGTCTTGACGTCCCATAGTCTCACCGTATAATCTGCACTTCCCGATACGATGAACTCTGAATCACTGGATATAGCCACAGATCATACATAACTAGTGTGACCACTCATGGTCTTACAGGTACCTGTCTTGACGTCCCATAGTCTCACCGTATAATCATAACTTCCAGATACGATGAACTCTGAATCACTGGATATAGCCACAGCTTATACATAACTAGTGTGACCACTCATGGTCTTACAGGTACCTGTCTTGACGTCCCATAGTCTCACCGTCTAATCTACACTTCCCGATACGATGAACTCTGAATCACTGGATATAGCCACAGATAATACAGAATCTGTGTGACCACTCATGGTCTTACAGGTACCTGTCTTGACGTCCCATAGTCTCACCGTATAATCATAACTACCAGATACGATGAACTCTGAATCACTGGATATAGCCACAGCATATACAGAATCTGTGTGACCACTCATGGTCTTACAGGTACCTGTCTTGACGTTCCATAGTCTCACCGTCTCATCATCACTTCCCGATACGATGAACTCTGAATCACTGGATATAGCCACAGCATATACATAACTAGTGTGACCACTCATGGTCTTACAGGTACCTGTCTTGACGTCCCATAGTCTCACCGTATAATCTGCACTTCCCGATACGATGAACTCTGAATCACTGGATATAGCCACAGATCATACATAACTAGTGTGACCACTCATGGTCTTACAGGTACCTGTCTTGACGTCCCATAGTCTCACCGTATAATCTGCACTTCCCGATACGATGAACTCTGAATCACTGGATATAGCCACAGATCATACATAACTAGTGTGACCACTCATGGTCTTACAGGTACCTGTCTTGACGTCCCATAGTCTCACCGTCTAATCTACACTTCCCGATACGATGAACTCTGAATCACTGGATATAGCCACAGATAATACAGAATCTGTGTGACCACTCATGGTCTTACAGGTACCTGTCTTGACGTCCCATAGTCTCACCGTCTCATCATCACTTCCCGATACGATGAACTCTGAATCACTGGATATAGCCACAGCATATACATAACTAGTGTGACCACTCATGGTCTTACAGGTACCTGTCTTGACGTCCCATAGTCTCACCGTATAATCATAACTTCCCGATACGATGAACTGTGAATCACTGGATAGAGCCACAGCATATACATAACTAGTGTGACCACTCATGGTCTTACAGGTACCTGTCTTGACGTCCCATAGTCTCACCGTATAATCATAACTTCCCGATACGATGAACTGTGAATCACTGGATAGAGCCACAGATGATACATAATGTGTGTGACCACTCATGGTCTTACAGGTACCTGTCTTGACGTCCCATAGTCTCACCGTCTCATCATCACTTCCCGATACGATGAACTCAGAATCACTGGATATAGCCACAGCATATACAGAATCTGTGTGACCACTCATGGTCTTACAGGTACCTGTCTTGACGTCCCATAGTCTCACCGTATAATCATAACTTCCCGATACGATGAACTCTGAATCACTGGATATAGCCACAGATAATACAGAACTAGTGTGACCACTCATGGTCTTACAGGTACCTGTCTTGACGTTCCATAGTCTCACCGTCTCATCATCACTTCCCGATACGATGAACTCTGAATCACTGGATATAGCCACAGCATATACATAACTAGTGTGACCACTCATGGTCTTACAGGTACCTGTCTTGACGTTCCATAGTCTCACCGTCTTATCATCACTTCCCGATACGATGAACTCTGAATCACTGGATATAGCCACAGCATATACATAACTAGTGTGACCACTCATGGTCTTACAGGTACCTGTCTTGACGTCCCATAGTCTCACCGTATAATCTGCACTTCCCGATACGATGAACTCTGAATCACTGGATATAGCCACAGCATATACAACACTAGTGTGACCACTCATGGTCTTACAGGTACCTGTCTTGACGTTCCATAGTCTCACCGTCTCATCATCACTTCCCGATACGATGAACTCTGAATCACTGGATATAGCCACAGCATATACCCAACCGTTGTGACCTCTCATGGTCTTACAGGTACCTGTCTTGACGTCCCATAGTCTCACCGTATAATCTGCACTTCCCGATACGATGAACTCTGAATCACTGGATATAGCCACAGCATATACAGAATCTGTGTGACCACTCATGGTCTTACAGGTACCTGTCTTGACGTCCCATAGTCTCACCGTATAATCATAACTTCCCGATACGATGAACTCTGAATCACTGGATATAGCCACAGATAATACATAACTAGTGTGACCACTCATGGTCTTACAGGTACCTGTCTTGACGTCCCATAGTCTCACCGTATAATCATAACTTCCAGATACGATGAACTCTGAATCACTGGATATAGCCACAGATCATACCTAATCTGTGTGACCACTCATGGTCTTACAGGTACCTGTCTTGACGTCCCATAGTCTCACCGTATAATCATAACTTCCCGATACGATGAACTCTGAATCACTGGATATAGCCACAGATAATACAGAACTAGTGTGACCACTCATGGTCTTACAGGTACCTGTCTTGACGTCCCATAGTCTCACCGTCTCATCATCACTTCCCGATACGATGAACTCTGAATCACTGGATATAGCCACAGCATATACAGAATCTGTGTGACCACTCATGGTCTTACAGGTACCTGTCTTGACGTCCCATAGTCTCACCGTATAATCTGCACTTCCCGATACGATGAACTCTGAATCACTGGATATAGCCACAGATCATACATAACTAGTGTGACCACTCATGGTCTTACAGGTACCTGTCTTGACGTCCCATAGTCTCACCGTATAATCATAACTTCCAGATACGATGAACTCTGAATCACTGGATATAGCCACAGCATATACAGAATCTGTGTGACCACTCATGGTCTTACAGGTACCTGTCTTGACGTCCCATAGTCTCACCGTATAATCATAACTTCCAGATACGATGAACTCTGAATCACTGGATATAGCCACAGCATATACAGAATCTGTGTGACCACTCATGGTCTTACAGGTACCTGTCTTGACGTTCCATAGTCTCACCGTCTCATCATCACTTCCCGATACGATGAACTCTGAATCACTGGATATAGCCACAGCATATACATAACTAGTGTGACCACTCATGGTCTTACAGGTACCTGTCTTGACGTCCCATAGTCTCACCGTATAATCATAACTTCCCGATACGATGAACTGTGAATCACTGGATAGAGCCACAGATGATACATAATGTGTGTGACCACTCATGGTCTTACAGGTACCTGTCTTGACGTCCCATAGTCTCACCGTCTCATCATCACTTCCCGATACGATGAACTCAGAATCACTGGATATAGCCACAGCATATACAGAATCTGTGTGACCACTCATGGTCTTACAGGTACCTGTCTTGACGTCCCATAGTCTCACCGTATAATCATAACTTCCCGATACGATGAACTCTGAATCACTGGATATAGCCACAGATAATACAGAACTAGTGTGACCACTCATGGTCTTACAGGTACCTGTCTTGACGTTCCATAGTCTCACCGTATAATCTGCACTTCCCGATACGATGAACTCTGAATCACTGGATATAGCCACAGCATATACAACACTAGTGTGACCACTCATGGTCTTACAGGTACCTGTCTTGACGTTCCATAGTCTCACCGTCTCATCATCACTTCCAGATACGATGAACTCTGAATCACTGGATATAGCCACAGCATATACAGAATCTGTGTGACCACTCATGGTCTTACAGGTACCTGTCTTGACGTCCCATAGTCTCACCGTATAATCTGCACTTCCCGATACGATGAACTCTGAATCACTGGATATAGCCACAGATCATACATAACTAGTGTGACCACTCATGGTCTTACAGGTACCTGTCTTGACGTCCCATAGTCTCACCGTATAATCATAACTTCCAGATACGATGAACTCTGAATCACTGGATATAGCCACAGCATATACAGAATCTGTGTGACCACTCATGGTCTTACAGGTACCTGTCTTGACGTCCCATAGTCTCACCGTATAATCATAACTACCAGATACGATGAACTCTGAATCACTGGATATAGCCACAGCATATACAGAATCTGTGTGACCACTCATGGTCTTACAGGTACCTGTCTTGACGTTCCATAGTCTCACCGTCTCATCATCACTTCCCGATACGATGAACTCTGAATCACTGGATATAGCCACAGCATATACAACACTAGTGTGACCACTCATGGTCTTACAGGTACCTGTCTTGACGTTCCATAGTCTCACCGTCTCATCATCACTTCCAGATACGATGAACTCTGAATCACTGGATATAGCCACAGCATATACAGAATCTGTGTGACCACTCATGGTCTTACAGGTACCTGTCTTGACGTCCCATAGTCTCACCGTATAATCTGCACTTCCCGATACGATGAACTCTGAATCACTGGATATAGCCACAGATCATACATAACTAGTGTGACCACTCATGGTCTTACAGGTACCTGTCTTGACGTCCCATAGTCTCACCGTATAATCATAACTTCCAGATACGATGAACTCTGAATCACTGGATATAGCCACAGCATATACAGAATCTGTGTGACCACTCATGGTCTTACAGGTACCTGTCTTGACGTCCCATAGTCTCACCGTATAATCATAACTACCAGATACGATGAACTCTGAATCACTGGATATAGCCACAGCATATACAGAATCTGTGTGACCACTCATGGTCTTACAGGTACCTGTCTTGACGTTCCATAGTCTCACCGTCTCATCATCACTTCCCGATACGATGAACTCTGAATCACTGGATATAGCCACAGCATATACAGAATCTGTGTGACCACTCATGGTCTTACAGGTACCTGTCTTGACGTCCCATAGTCTCACCGTATAATCATAACTTCCAGATACGATGAACTCTGAATCACTGGATATAGCCACAGATCATACCTAATCTGTGTGACCACTCATGGTCTTACAGGTACCTGTCTTGACGTCCCATAGTCTCACCGTCTAATCTGCACTTCCCGATACGATGAACTCTGAATCACTGGATATAGCCACAGCATATACATAACTAGTGTGACCACTCATGGTCTTACAGGTACCTGTCTTGACGTCCCATAGTCTCACCGTATAATCTGCACTTCCCGATACGATGAACTCTGAATCACTGGATATAGCCACAGATCATACATGACTAGTGTGACCACTCATGGTCTTACAGGTACCTGTCTTGACGTCCCATAGTCTCACCGTCTCATCATCACTTCCCGATACGATGAACTCAGAATCACTGGATATAGCCACAGCATATACATGACTAGTGTGACCACTCATGGTCTTACAGGTACCTGTCTTGACGTCCCATAGTCTCACCGTATAATCATAACTTCCCGATACGATGAACTCTGAATCACTGGATATAGCCACAGATGATACATAATGTGTGTGACCACTCATGGTCTTACAGGTACCTGTCTTGACGTCCCATAGTCTCACCGTATAATCATAACTTCCAGATACGATGAACTCTGAATCACTGGATATAGCCACAGCATATACAGAATCTGTGTGACCACTCATGGTCTTACAGGTACCTGTCTTGACGTCCCATAGTCTCACCGTATAATCATAACTTCCCGATACGATGAACTCTGAATCACTGGATATAGCCACAGATAATACAGAACTAGTGTGACCACTCATGGTCTTACAGGTACCTGTCTTGACGTTCCATAGTCTCACCGTCTCATCATCACTTCCCGATACGATGAACTCTGAATCACTGGATATAGCCACAGCATATACATAACTAGTGTGACCACTCATGGTCTTACAGGTACCTGTCTTGACGTCCCATAGTCTCACCGTCTCATCATCACTTCCCGATACGATGAACTCTGAATCACTGGATATAGCCACAGCATATACATAACTAGTGTGACCACTCATGGTCTTACAGGTACCTGTCTTGACGTCCCATAGTCTCACCGTATAATCTGCACTTCCCGATACGATGAACTCTGAATCACTGGATATAGCCACAGCATATACAACACTAGTGTGACCACTCATGGTCTTACAGGTACCTGTCTTGACGTTCCATAGTCTCACCGTCTCATCATCACTTCCCGATACGATGAACTCTGAATCACTGGATATAGCCACAGCATATACCCAACCGTTGTGACCTCTCATGGTCTTACAGGTACCTGTCTTGACGTTCCATAGTCTCACCGTATAATCTGCACTTCCCGATACGATGAACTCTGAATCACTGGATATAGCCACAGCATATACAGAATCTGTGTGACCACTCATGGTCTTACAGGTACCTGTCTTGACGTCCCATAGTCTCACCGTATAATCATAACTTCCCGATACGATGAACTCTGAATCACTGGATATAGCCACAGATAATACATAACTAGTGTGACCACTCATGGTCTTACAGGTACCTGTCTTGACGTCCCATAGTCTCACCGTATAATCATAACTTCCAGATACGATGAACTCTGAATCACTGGATATAGCCACAGATCATACCTAATCTGTGTGACCACTCATGGTCTTACAGGTACCTGTCTTGACGTCCCATAGTCTCACCGTATAATCATAACTTCCCGATACGATGAACTCTGAATCACTGGATATAGCCACAGATAATACAGAACTAGTGTGACCACTCATGGTCTTACAGGTACCTGTCTTGACGTTCCATAGTCTCACCGTCTCATCATCACTTCCCGATACGATGAACTCTGAATCACTGGATATAGCCACAGCATATACAGAATCTGTGTGACCACTCATGGTCTTACAGGTACCTGTCTTGACGTCCCATAGTCTCACCGTATAATCTGCACTTCCCGATACGATGAACTCTGAATCACTGGATATAGCCACAGATCATACATAACTAGTGTGACCACTCATGGTCTTACAGGTACCTGTCTTGACGTCCCATAGTCTCACCGTATAATCATAACTTCCAGATACGATGAACTCTGAATCACTGGATATAGCCACAGCATATACAGAATCTGTGTGACCACTCATGGTCTTACAGGTACCTGTCTTGACGTCCCATAGTCTCACCGTATAATCATAACTTCCAGATACGATGAACTCTGAATCACTGGATATAGCCACAGCATATACAGAATCTGTGTGACCACTCATGGTCTTACAGGTACCTGTCTTGACGTTCCATAGTCTCACCGTCTCATCATCACTTCCCGATACGATGAACTCTGAATCACTGGATATAGCCACAGCATATACATAACTAGTGTGACCACTCATGGTCTTACAGGTACCTGTCTTGACGTTCCATAGTCTCACCGTCTCATCATCACTTCCCGATACGATGAACTCTGAATCACTGGATATAGCCACAGCATATACAGAATCTGTGTGACCACTCATGGTCTTACAGGTACCTGTCTTGACGTCCCATAGTCTCACCGTCTCATCATCACTTCCCGATACGATGAACTCTGAATCACTGGATATAGCCACAGCATATACATAACTAGTGTGACCACTCATGGTCTTACAGGTACCTGTCTTGACGTTCCATAGTCTCACCGTCTTATCATCACTTCCCGATACGATGAACTCTGAATCACTGGATATAGCCACAGCATATACATAACTAGTGTGACCACTCATGGTCTTACAGGTACCTGTCTTGACGTCCCATAGTCTCACCGTATAATCTGCACTTCCCGATACGATGAACTCTGAATCACTGGATATAGCCACAGCATATACAACACTAGTGTGACCACTCATGGTCTTAAAGGTACCTGTCTTGACGTTCCATAGTCTCACCGTCTCATCATCACTTCCAGATACGATGAACTCTGAATCACTGGATATAGCCACAGCATATACAGAATCTGTGTGACCACTCATGGTCTTACAGGTACCTGTCTTGACGTCCCATAGTCTCACCGTATAATCTGCACTTCCCGATACGATGAACTCTGAATCACTGGATATAGCCACAGATCATACATAACTAGTGTGACCACTCATGGTCTTACAGGTACCTGTCTTGACGTCCCATAGTCTCACCGTATAATCATAACTTCCAGATACGATGAACTCTGAATCACTGGATATAGCCACAGCATATACAGAATCTGTGTGACCACTCATGGTCTTACAGGTACCTGTCTTGACGTCCCATAGTCTCACCGTATAATCATAACTACCAGATACGATGAACTCTGAATCACTGGATATAGCCACAGCATATACAGAATCTGTGTGACCACTCATGGTCTTACAGGTACCTGTCTTGACGTTCCATAGTCTCACCGTCTCATCATCACTTCCCGATACGATGAACTCTGAATCACTGGATATAGCCACAGCATATACAACACTAGTGTGACCACTCATGGTCTTACAGGTACCTGTCTTGACGTTCCATAGTCTCACCGTCTCATCATCACTTCCAGATACGATGAACTCTGAATCACTGGATATAGCCACAGCATATACAGAATCTGTGTGACCACTCATGGTCTTACAGGTACCTGTCTTGACGTCCCATAGTCTCACCGTATAATCTGCACTTCCCGATACGATGAACTCTGAATCACTGGATATAGCCACAGATCATACATAACTAGTGTGACCACTCATGGTCTTACAGGTACCTGTCTTGACGTCCCATAGTCTCACCGTATAATCATAACTTCCAGATACGATGAACTCTGAATCACTGGATATAGCCACAGCATATACAGAATCTGTGTGACCACTCATGGTCTTACAGGTACCTGTCTTGACGTCCCATAGTCTCACCGTATAATCATAACTACCAGATACGATGAACTCTGAATCACTGGATATAGCCACAGCATATACAGAATCTGTGTGACCACTCATGGTCTTACAGGTACCTGTCTTGACGTTCCATAGTCTCACCGTCTCATCATCACTTCCCGATACGATGAACTCTGAATCACTGGATATAGCCACAGCATATACAGAATCTGTGTGACCACTCATGGTCTTACAGGTACCTGTCTTGACGTTCCATAGTCTCACCGTTTAATCTGCACTTCCCGATACGATGAACTCTGAATCACTGGATATAGCCACAGCATATACAACACTAGTGTGACCACTCATGGTCTTACAGGTACCTGTCTTGACGTCCCATAGTCTCACCGTCTAATCTGCACTTCCCGATACGATGAACTCTGAATCACTGGATATAGCCACAGCATATACATAACTAGTGTGACCACTCATGGTCTTACAGGTACCTGTCTTGACGTCCCATAGTCTCACCGTATAATCATAACTTCCCGATACGATGAACTGTGAATCACTGGATAGAGCCACAGATGATACATAATGTGTGTGACCACTCATGGTCTTACAGGTACCTGTCTTGACGTCCCATAGTCTCACCGTCTCATCATCACTTCCCGATACGATGAACTCAGAATCACTGGATATAGCCACAGCATATACATGACTAGTGTGACCACTCATGGTCTTACAGGTACCTGTCTTGACGTCCCATAGTCTCACCGTATAATCATAACTTCCCGATACGATGAACTCTGAATCACTGGATATAGCCACAGCATATACAGAATCTGTGTGACCACTCATGGTCTTACAGGTACCTGTCTTGACGTCCCATAGTCTCACCGTCTCATCATCACTTCCCGATACGATGAACTCAGAATCACTGGATATAGCCACAGCATATACATAACTAGTGTGACCACTCATGGTCTTACAGGTACCTGTCTTGACGTCCCATAGTCTCACCGTTTAATCATAACTTCCCGATACGATGAACTCTGAATCACTGGATATAGCCACAGATCATACCTAATCTGTGTGACCACTCATGGTCTTACAGGTACCTGTCTTGACGTCCCATAGTCTCACCGTTTAATCTCTACTTCCCGATACGATGAACTCTGAATCACTGGATATAGCCACAGCAGATACATAATTAGTGTGACCACTCATGGTCTTACAGGTACCTGTCTTGACGTTCCATAGTCTCACCGTTTAATCTGCACTTCCCGATACGATGAACTCTGAATCACTGGATATAGCCACAGCATATACAGAATCTGTGTGACCACTCATGGTCTTACAGGTACCTGTCTTGACGTCCCATAGTCTCACCGTTTAATCTGCACTTCCAGATACGATGAACTCTGAATCACTGGATATAGCCACAGATAATACAGAACTAGTGTGACCACTCATGGTCTTACAGGTATCTGTCTTGACGTTCCATAGTCTCACCGTTTAATCTGCACTTCCCGATACGATGAACTCTGAATCACTGGATATAGCCACAGATCATACCTAATCTGTGTGACCACTCATGGTCTTACAGGTACCTGTCTTGACGTTCCATAGTCTCACCGTCTCATCATCACTTCCCGATACGATGAACTCTGAATCACTGGATATAGCCACAGCATATACAGAATCTGTGTGACCACTCATGGTCTTACAGGTACCTGTCTTGACGTCCCATAGTCTCACCGTCTCATCATAACTTCCCGATACGATGAACTCTGAATCACTGGATATAGCCACAGCATATACATAACTAGTGTGACCACTCATGGTCTTACAGGTACCTGTCTTGACGTCCCATAGTCTCACCGTATAATCATAACTTCCCGATACGATGAACTCTGAATCACTGGATATAGCCACAGATCATACATAACTAGTGTGACCACTCATGGTCTTACAGGTACCTGTCTTGACGTCCCATAGTCTCACCGTATAATCATAACTTCCAGATACGATGAACTCTGAATCACTGGATATAGCCACAGCATATACAGAATCTGTGTGACCACTCATGGTCTTACAGGTACCTGTCTTGACGTCCCATAGTCTCACCGTCTTATCATAACTTCCCGATACGATGAACTCTGAATCACTGGATATAGCCACAGCATATACATAACTAGTGTGACCACTCATGGTCTTACAGGTACCTGTCTTGACGTCCCATAGTCTCACCGTCTCATCATCACTTCCCGATACGATGAACTCTGAATCACTGGATATAGCCACAGTATATACAACACTAGTGTGACCACTCATGGTCTTACAGGTACCTGTCTTGACGTCCCATAGTCTCAACGTATAATCTGCACTTCCCGATACGATTAACTCTGAATCACTGGATATAGCCACAGCATATACATAACTAGTGTGACCACTCATGGTCTTACAGGTACCTGTCTTGACGTCCCATAGTCTCACCGTATAATCATGACTTCCCGATACGATTAACTCTGAATCACTGGATATAGCCACAGCATATACAGAATCTGTGTGACCACTCATGGTCTTACAGGTACCTGTCTTGACGTTCCATAGTCTCACCGTCTCATCATCACTTCCCGATACGATGAACTCTGAATCACTGGATATAGCCACAGCATATACAGAATCTGTGTGACCACTCATGGTCTTACAGGTACCTGTCTTGACGTCCCATAGTCTCACCGTCTCATCATCACTTCCCGATACGATGAACTCTGAATCACTGGATATAGCCACAGCATATACATGACTAGTGTGACCACTCATGGTCTTACAGGTACCTGTCTTGACGTCCCATAGTCTCACCGTATAATCTGCACTTCCCGATACGATGAACTCTGAATCACTGGATATAGCCACAGCATATACAGAATCTGTGTGACCACTCATGGTCTTACAGGTACCTGTCTTGACGTCCCATAGTCTCACCGTATAATCATAACTTCCCGATACGATGAACTCTGAATCACTGGATATAGCCATAGAATATACCTAATGAGTGTGACCACTCATGGTCTTACAGGTACCTGTCTTGACGTCCCATAGTCTCACCGTCTCATCATCACTTCCCGATACGATGAACTCTGAATCACTGGATATAGCCACAGCATATACATAACTAGTGTGACCACTCATGGTCTTACAGGTACCTGTCTTGACGTCCCATAGTCTCACCGTATAATCATAACTTCCAGATACGATGAACTCTGAATCACTGGATATTGCCACAGCTTATACATAACTAGTGTGACCACTCATGGTCTTACAGGTACCTGTCTTGACGTCCCATAGTCTCACCGTATAATCATAACTTCCCGATACGATGAACTCTGAATCACTGGATATAGCCACAGCATATACAGAATCTGTGTGACCACTCATGGTCTTACAGGTACCTGTCTTGACGTCCCATAGTCTCACCGTATAATCATAACTTCCAGATACGATGAACTCTGAATCACTGGATATTGCCACAGCATATACATAACTAGTGTGACCACTCATGGTCTTACAGGTACCTGTCTTGACGTCCCATAGTCTCACCGTATAATCATAACTTCCCGATACGATGAACTCTGAATCACTGGATATAGCCACAGCATATACATAACTAGTGTGACCACTCATGGTCTTACAGGTACCTGTCTTGACGTCCCATAGTCTCACCGTATAATCATAACTTCCCGATACGATGAACTGTGAATCACTGGATAGAGCCACAGATGATACATAATGTGTGTGACCACTCATGGTCTTACAGGTACCTGTCTTGACGTCCCATAGTCTCACCGTCTCATCATCACTTCCCGATACGATGAACTCAGAATCACTGGATATAGCCACAGCATATACATGACTAGTGTGACCACTCATGGTCTTACAGGTACCTGTCTTGACGTCCCATAGTCTCACTGTATTATCATGACTTCCCGATGCGATGAACTCTGAATCACTGGATATAGCCACAGCATATACATAACTAGTGTTACCACTCATGGTCTTACAGGTACCTGTCTTGACGTCCCATAGTCTCACCGTCTAATCTCCACTTCCCGATACGATGAACTCTGAATCACTGGATATTGCCACAGCATATACATAACTAGTGTGACCACTCATGGTCTTACAGGTACCTGTCTTGACGTTCCATAGTCTCACCGTATAATCTCCACTACCCGATACGATGAACTCTGAATCACTGGATATAGCCACAGCATATACATAACTAGTGTTACCACTCATGGTCTTACAGGTACCTGTCTTGACGTCCCATAGTCTCACCGTATAATCTGCACTTCCCGATACGATGAACTCTGAATCACTGGATATAGCCACAGCATATACATAACTAGTGTGACCACTCATGGTCTTACAGGTACCTGTCTTGACGTCCCATAGTCTCAACGTATAATCTGCACTTCCCGATACGATGAACTCTGAATCACTGGATATAGCCACAGCATATACATAACTAGTGTTACCACTCATGGTCTTACAGGTACCTGTCTTGACGTCCCATAGTCTCACCGTATAATCTGCACTTCCCGATACGATGAACTCTGAATCACTGGATATAGCCACAGCATATACATAACTAGTGTGACCACTCATGGTCTTACAGGTACCTGTCTTGACGTCCCATAGTCTCACCGTATAATCATAACTTCCCGATACGATGAACTCTGAATCACTGGATATAGCCACAGCATATACATGACTAGTGTGACCACTCATGGTCTTACAGGTACCTGTCTTGACGTCCCATAGTCTCACCGTTTAATCTCTACTTCCCGATACGATGAACTCTGAATCACTGGATATAGCCACAGATCATACATAACTAGTGTGACCACTCATGGTCTTACAGGTACCTGTCTTGACGTCCCATAGTCTCACCGTCTAATCTACACTTCCCGATACGATGAACTCTGAATCACTGGATATAGCCACAGATAATACAGAACTAGTGTGACCACTCATGGTCTTACAGGTACCTGTCTTGACGTCCCATAGTCTCACCGTCTCATCATCACTTCCCGATACGATGAACTCAGAATCACTGGATATAGCCACAGCATATACATGACTAGTGTGACCACTCATGGTCTTACAGGTACCTGTCTTGACGTCCCATAGTCTCACCGTATAATCATAACTTCCCGATACGATGAACTCTGAATCACTGGATATAGCCACAGCATATATAGAATCTGTGTGACCACTCATGGTCTTACAGGTACCTGTCTTGACGTCCCATAGTCTCACCGTCTAATCTCCACTTCCCGATACGATGAACTCTGAATCACTGGATATAGCCACAGCAGATACATAATTAGTGTGACCACTCATGGTCTTACAGGTAACTGTCTTGACGTCCCATAGTCTCACCGTCTCATCATCACTTCCCGATACGATGAACTCTGAATCACTGGATATAGCCACAGCATATACATGACTAGTGTGACCACTCATGGTCTTACAGGTACCTGTCTTGACGTCCCATAGTCTCATCGTATAATCTGCACTTCCAGATACGATGAACTCTGAATCACTGGATATAGCCACAGATCATACCTAATCTGTGTGACCACTCATGGTCTTACAGGTACCTGTCTTGACGTCCCATAGTCTCACCGTTTAATCTCTACTTCCCGATACGATGAACTCTGAATCACTGGATATAGCCACAGCATATACAGAATCTGTGTGACCACTCATGGTCTTACAGGTACCTGTCTTGACGTCCCATAGTCTCACCGTATAATCATAACTTCCAGATACGATGAACTCTGAATCACTGGATAAAGCCACAGATGATACATAATGTGTGTGACCACTCATGGTCTTACAGGTACCTGTCTTGACGTCCCATAGTCTCACCGTCTCATCATCACTTCCCGATACGATGAACTCAGAATCACTGGATATAGCCACAGCATATACATGACTAGTGTGACCACTCATGGTCTTACAGGTACCTGTCTTGACGTCCCATAGTCTCACCGTATAATCATAACTTCCCGATACGATGAACTCTGAATCACTGGATATAGCCACAGCATATACAGAATCTGTGTGACCACTCATGGTCTTACAGGTACCTGTCTTGACGTCCCATAGTCTCACCGTATAATCATAACTTCCCGATACGATGAACTCTGAATCACTGGATATAGCCATAGAATATACCTAATGAGTGTGACCACTCATGGTCTTACAGGTACCTGTCTTGACGTCCCATAGTCTCACCGTCTAATCTACACTTCCCGATACGATGAACTCTGAATCACTGGATATAGCCACAGCATATACATAACTAGTGTGACCACTCATGGTCTTACAGGTACCTGTCTTGACGTCCCATAGTCTCACCGTATAATCATAACTTCCCGATACGATGAACTCTGAATCACTGGATATAGCCACAGATCATACATGACTAGTGTGACCACTCATGGTCTTACAGGTACCTGTCTTGACGTTCCATAGTCTCACCGTCTAATCTACACTTCCCGATACGATGAACTCTGAATCACTGGATATAGCCACAGCATATACATGACTAGTGTGACCACTCATGGTCTTACAGGTACCTGTCTTGACGTCCCATAGTCTCACCGTTTAATCTCTACTTCCCGATACGATGAACTCTGAATCACTGGATATAGCCACAGCATATACATAACTAGTGTGACCACTCATGGTCTTACAGGTACCTGTCTTGACGTTCCATAGTCTCACCGTTTAATCTGCACTTCCCGATACGATGAACTCTGAATCACTGGATATAGCCACAGATCAAACCTAATCTGTGTGACCACTCATGGTCTTACAGGTACCTGTCTTGACGTTCCATAGTCTCACCGTTTAATCTGCACTTCCCGATACGATGAACTCTGAATCACTGGATATAGCCACAGCATATACATAACTAGTGTGACCACTCATGGTCTTACAGGTACCTGTCTTGACGTCCCATAGTCTCCCCGTCTAATCTCCACTTCCCGATACGATGAACTCTGAATCACTGGATATAGCCACAGCAGATACATAATTAGTGTGACCACTCATGGTCTTACAGGTACCTGTCTTGACGTCCCATAGTCTCACCGTCTCATCATCACTTCCCGATACGATGAACTCTGAATCACTGGATATAGCCACAGCATATACATAACTAGTGTGACCACTCATGGTCTTACAGGTACCTGTCTTGACGTCCCATAGTCTCATCGTATAATCTGCACTTCCAGATACGATGAACTCTGAATCACTGGATATAGCCACAGCATATACATGACTAGTGTGACCACTCATGGTCTTACAGGTACCTGTCTTGACGTCCCATAGTCTCACCGTATAATCTCTACTTCCCGATACGATGAACTCTGAATCACTGGATATAGCCACAGCATATACAGAATCTGTGTGACCACTCATGGTCTTACAGGTACCTGTCTTGACGTCCCATAGTCTCACCGTATAATCTGCACTTCCCGATACGATGAACTCTGAATCACTGGATATAGCCACAGATCATACCTAATCTGTGTGACCACTCATGGTCTTACAGGTACCTGTCTTGACGTCCCATAGTCTCACCGTTTAATCTCTACTTCCCGATACGATGAACTCTGAATCACTGGATATAGCCACAGCATATACAGAATCTGTGTGACCACTCATGGTCTTACAGGTACCTGTCTTGACGTCCCATAGTCTCACCGTATAATCTGCACTTCCAGATACGATGAACTCTGAATCACTGGATATAGCCACAGATCATACCTAATCTGTGTGACCACTCATGGTCTTACAGGTACCTGTCTTGACGTCCCATAGTCTCACCGTTTAATCTCTACTTCCCGATACGATGAACTCTGAATCACTGGATATAGCCACAGCATATACAGAATCTGTGTGACCACTCATGGTCTTACAGGTACCTGTCTTGACGTCCCATAGTCTCACCGTATAATCTGCACTTCCCGATACGATGAACTCTGAATCACTGGATATAGCCACAGATCATACATAACTAGTGTGACCACTCATGGTCTTACAGGTACCTGTCTTGACGTCCCATAGTCTCACCGTCTCATCATCACTTCCCGATACGATGAACTCAGAATCACTGGATATAGCCACAGCATATACATAACTAGTGTGACCACTCATGGTCTTACAGGCACCTGTCTTGACGTCCCATGGTATCACCGTCTTATCTCCACTTCCCGATACGATGAACTCTGAATCACAGGATATAGCCACAGATCATACATAACTAGTGTGACCACTCATGGTCTTACAGGTACCTGTCTTGACGTCCCATAGTCTCACCGTCTCATCATCACTTCCCGATACGATGAACTCAGAATCACTGGATATAGCCACAGCATATACATGACTAGTGTGACCACTCATGGTCTTACAGGTACCTGTCTTGACGTCCCATAGTCTCACCGTATAATCTGCACTTCCCGATACGATGAACTCTGAATCACTGGATATAGCCACAGATCATACATAACTAGTGTGACCACTCATGGTCTTACAGGTACCTGTCTTGACGTCCCATAGTCTCACCGTATAATCATAACTTCCAGATACGATGAACTCTGAATCACTGGATATAGCCACAGCATATACAGAATCTGTGTGACCACTCATGGTCTTACAGGTACCTGTCTTGACGTCCCATAGTCTCACCGTATAATCATAACTACCAGATACGATGAACTCTGAATCACTGGATATAGCCACAGCATATACATGACTAGTGTGACCACTCATGGTCTTACAGGTACCTGTCTTGACGTCCCATAGTCTCACCGTATAATCATAACTTCCCGATACGATGAACTCTGAATCACTGGATATAGCCACAGCATATACAGAATCTGTGTGACCACTCATGGTCTTACAGGTACCTGTCTTGACGTCCCATAGTCTCACCGTATAATCTGCACTTCCCGATACGATGAACTCTGAATCACTGGATATAGCCACAGATCATACATAACTAGTGTGACCACTCATGGTCTTACAGGTACCTGTCTTGACGTCCCATAGTCTCACCGTCTCATCATCACTTCCCGATACGATGAACTCAGAATCACTGGATATTGCCACAGCATATACATAACTAGTGTGACCACTCATGGTCTTACAGGTACCTGTCTTGACGTCCCATAGTCTCACCGTATAATCTGCACTTCCCGATACGATGAACTCTGAATCACTGGATATAGCCACAGCATATACATGACTAGTGTGACCACTCATGGTCTTACAGGTACCTGTCTTGACGTTTCAATAGTCTCACCGTATAATCATCACTTCCCGATACGATGAACTCTGAATCACTGGATATAGCCACAGATCATACATGACTAGTGTGACCACTCATGGTCTTACAGGTACCTGTCTTGACGTTCCATAGTCTCACCGTTTAATCTGCACTTCCCGATACGATGAACTCTGAATCACTGGATATAGCCACAGCATATACAGAATCTGTGTGACCACTCATGGTCTTACAGGTACCTGTCTTGACGTCCCATAGTCTCACCGTATAATCTGCACTTCCCGATACGATGAACTCTGAATCACTGGATATAGCCACAGATCATACATAACTAGTGTGACCACTCATGGTCTTACAGGTACCTGTCTTGACGTCCCATAGTCTCACCGTCTCATCATCACTTCCCGATACGATGAACTCAGAATCACTGGATATAGCCACAGCATATACATGACTAGTGTGACCACTCATGGTCTTACAGGTACCTGTCTTGACGTCCCATAGTCTCACCGTATAATCATAACTTCCCGATACGATGAACTCTGAATCACTGGATATAGCCACAGCATATACAGAATCTGTGTGACCACTCATGGTCTTACAGGTACCTGTCTTGACGTCCCATAGTCTCACCGTCTCATCATCACTTCCCGATACGATGAACTCTGAATCACTGGATATAGCCACAGCATATACATAACTAGTGTGACCACTCATGGTCTTACAGGTACCTGTCTTGACGTCCCATAGTCTCACCGTTTAATCTGCACTTCCCGATACGATGAACTCTGAATCACTGGATATAGCCACAGCATATACATAACTAGTGTGACCACTCATGGTCTTACAGGTACCTGTCTTGACGTTCCATAGTCTCACCGTTTAATCTGCACTTCCCGATACGATGAACTCTGAATCACTGGATATAGCCACAGATCATACATGACTAGTGTGACCACTCATGGTCTTACAGGTACCTGTCTTGACGTTCCATAGTCTCACCGTCTAATCTACACTTCCCGATACGATGAACTCTGAATCACTGGATATAGCCACAGCATATACATGACTAGTGTGACCACTCATGGTCTTACAGGTACCTGTCTTGACGTTTCAATAGTCTCACCGTATAATCATCACTTCCCGATACGATGAACTCTGAATCACTGGATATAGCCACAGATCATACATGACTAGTGTGACCACTCATGGTCTTACAGGTACCTGTCTTGACGTTCCATAGTCTCACCGTTTAATCTGCACTTCCCGATACGATGAACTCTGAATCACTGGATATAGCCACAGCATATACAGAATCTGTGTGACCACTCATGGTCTTACAGGTACCTGTCTTGACGTCCCATAGTCTCACCGTATAATCATAACTTCCAGATACGATGAACTCTGAATCACTGGATAAAGCCACAGCATATACAGAATCTGTGTGACCACTCATGGTCTTACAGGTACCTGTCTTGACGTTCCATAGTCTCACCGTATAATCATAACTTCCAGATACGATGAACTCTGAATCACTGGATATAGCCACAGCATATACATAACTAGTGTGACCACTCATGGTCTTACAGGTACCTGTCTTGACGTTCCATAGTCTCACCGTATAATCATAACTTCCAGATACGATGAACTCTGAATCACTGGATATAGCCACAGCATATACAGAATCTGTGTGACCACTCATGGTCTTACAGGTACCTGTCTTGACGTCCCATAGTCTCACCGTCTAATCTGCACTTCCCGATACGATGAACTCTGAATCACTGGATATAGCCACAGCATATGCATGACTAATGTGACCACTCATGGTCTTACAGGTACCTGTCTTGACGTCCCATAGTCTCACCGTCTAATCTGCACTTCCCGATACGATGAACTCTGAATCACTGGATATAGCCACAGCATATACAGAATCTGTGTGACCACTCATGGTCTTACAGGTACCTGTCTTGACGTTCCATAGTCTCACCGTCTCATCATCACTTCCCGATACGATGAACTCTGAATCACTGGATATAGCCACAGCATATACATAACTAGTGTGACCACTCATGGTCTTACAGGTACCTGTCTTGACGTCCCATAGTCTCACCGTATAATCTGCACTTCCCGATACGATGAACTCTGAATCACTGGATATAGCCACAGCATATACAGAATCTGTGTGACCACTCATGGTCTTACAGGTACCTGTCTTGACGTTCCATAGTCTCACCGTTTAATCTGCACTTCCCGATACGATGAACTCTGAATCACTGGATATAGCCACAGATCATACCTAATCTGTGTGACCACTCATGGTCTTACAGGTACCTGTCTTGACGTTCCATAGTCTCACCGTTTAATCTGCACTTCCCGATACGATGAACTCTGAATCACTGGATATAGCCACAGCATATACATAACTAGTGTGACCACTCATGGTCTTACAGGTACCTGTCTTGACGTCCCATAGTCTCATCGTATAATCTGCACTTCCAGATACGATGAACTCTGAATCACTGGATATAGCCACAGATCATACCTAATCTGTGTGACCACTCATGGTCTTACAGGTACCTGTCTTGACGTCCCATAGTCTCACCGTTTAATCTCTACTTCCCGATACGATGAACTCTGAATCACTGGATATAGCCACAGCATATACAACACTAGTGTGACCACTCATGGTCTTACAGGTACCTGTCTTGACGTTTCAATAGTCTCACCGTATAATCATCACTTCCCGATACGATGAACTCTGAATCACTGGATATAGCCACAGATCATACATGACTAGTGTGACCACTCATGGTCTTACAGGTACCTGTCTTGACGTTCCATAGTCTCACCGTTTAATCTCTACTTCCCGATACGATGAACTCTGAATCACTGGATATAGCCACAGCATATACCTAATTTGTGTGACCACTCATGGTCTTACAGGTACCTGTCTTGACGTTCCATAGTCTCACCGTCTTATCTCCACTTCCCGATACGATGAACTCTGAAGCACTGGAAATAGCCACAGCAGATACATAATTAGTGTGACCACTCATGGTCTTACAGGTACCTGTCTTGACGTCCCATAGTCTCACCGTATAATCCTAACTTCCCGATACGATGAACTCTGAATCACTGGATATAGCCACAGATCATACATGACTAGTGTGACCACTCATGGTCTTACAGGTACCTGTCTTGACGTTCCATAGTCTCACCGTATAATCTCCACTACCCGATACGTGAACTCTGAATCACTGGATATAGCCACAGCATATACCTAATTTGTGTGACCACTCATGGTCTTACAGGTACCTGTCTTGACGTTCCATAGTCTCACCGTTTAATCTGCACTTCCCGATACGATGAACTCTGAATCACTGGATATAGCCACAGCATATACATGACTAGTGTGACCACTCATGGTCTTACAGGTACCTGTCTTGACGTCCCATAGTCTCACCGTATAATCATAACTTCCCGATACGATGAACTCTGAATCACTGGATATAGCCACAGCATATACAGAATCTGTGTGACCACTCATGGTCTTACAGGTACCTGTCTTGACGTCCCATAGTCTCACCGTATAATCATAACTTCCCGATACGATGAACTCTGAATCACTGGATATAGCCACAGCATATACATAACTAGTGTGACCACTCATGGTCTTACAGGTACCTGTCTTGACGTCCCATAGTCTCACCGTATAATCTGCACTTCCCGATACGATTAACTCTGAATCACTGGATATAGCCACAGCATATACAACACATGTGTGACCACTCATGGTCTTACAGGTACCTGTCTTGACGTCCCATAGTCTCACTGTATTATCATGACTTCCCGATACGATGAACTCTGAATCACTGGATATAGCCACAGCATATACATAACTAGTGTGACCACTCATGGTCTTACAGGTACCTGTCTTGACGTCCCATAGTCTCACCGTATAATCTGCACTTCCCGATACGATGAACTCTGAATCACTGGATATAGCCACAGCATATACATAACTAGTGTGACCAATCATGGTCTTACAGGTACCTGTCTTTACGTCCCATAGTCTCACTGTATTATCATGACTTCCCGATACGATGAACTCTGAATCACTGGATATAGCCACAGCATATACAACACTAGTGTGACCACTCATGGTCTTACAGGTACCTGTCTTGACGTCCCATAGTCTCACCGTCTAATCATGACTTCCCGATACGATGAACTCTGAATCACTGGATATAGCCACAGCATATACATAACTAGTGTGACCACTCATGGTCTTACAGGTACCTGTCTTGACGTCCCATAGTCTCACCGTCTAATGTGCACTTCCCGATACGATGAACTCTGAATCACTGGATATAGCCACAGCATATACAGAATCTGTGTGACCACTCATGGTCTTACAGGTACCTGTCTTGACGTCCCATAGTCTCACCGTATAATCTGCACTTCCCGATACGATGAACTCTGAATCACTGGATATAGCCACAGATCATACATGACTAGTGTGACCACTCATGGTCTTACAGGTACCTGTCTTGACGTTCCATAGTCTCACCGTATAATCTGCACTACCCGATACGTGAACTCTGAATCACTGGATATAGCCACAGCATATACCTAATTTGTGTGACCACTCATGGTCTTACAGGTACCTGTCTTGACGTTCCATAGTCTCACCGTCTTATCATCACTTCACGATACGATGAACTCTGAAGCACTGGAAATAGCCACAGCAGATACATAATTAGTGTGACCACTCATGGTCTTACAGGTACCTGTCTTGACGTTCCATAGTCTCACCGTTTAATCTGCACTTCCCGATACGATGAACTCTGAATCACTGGATATAGCCACAGCATATACAGAATCTGTGTGACCACTCATGGTCTTACAGGTACCTTCTTGACGTCCCATAGTCTCACCGTCTAATCTACACTTCCCGATACGATGAACTCTGAATCACTGGATATAGCCACAGATAATACAGAACTTGTGTGACCACTCATGGTCTTACAGGTACCTGTCTTGACGTCCCATAGTCTCACCGTCTAATCATAACTTCCCGATACGATGAACTCTGAATCACTGGATATAGCCACAGCATATACATAACTAGTGTGACCACTCATGGTCTTACAGGTACCTGTCTTGACGTCCCATAGTCTCATCGTATAATCTTAACTTCCCGATACGATGAACTCTGAATCACAAGATATAGCCACAGATAATACATAACTAGTGTGACCACTCATGGTCTTACAGGTACCTGTCTTGACGTCCCATAGTCTCACCGTATAATCTTAACTTCCCGATACGATGAACTCTGAATCACTGGATATAGCCACAGCATATACCTAATGAGTGTGACCACTCATGGTCTTACAGGTACCTGTCTTGACGTCCCATAGTCTCACCGTCTAATCTACACTTCCCGATACGATGAACTCTGAATCACTGGATATAGCCACAGCATATACCTAATGAGTGTGACCACTCATGGTCTTACAGGTACCTGTCTTGACGTCCCATAGTCTCACCGTCTAATCTACACTTCCCGATACGATGAACTCTGAATCACTGGATATAGCCATAGCATATACCTAATGAGTGTGACCACTCATGGTCTTACAGGTACCTGTCTTGACGTCCCATAGTCTCACCGTTTAATCTCTACTTCCCGATACGATGAACTCTGAATCACTGGATATAGCCACAGCATATACAACACTAGTGTGACCACTCATGGTCTTACAGGTACCTGTCTTGACGTTTCAATAGTCTCACCGTATAATCATCACTTCCCGATACGATGAACTCTGAATCACTGGATATAGCCACAGATCATACATGACTAGTGTGACCACTCATGGTCTTACAGGTACCTGTCTTGACGTTCCATAGTCTCACCGTTTAATCTCTACTTCCCGATACGATGAACTCTGAATCACTGGATATAGCCACAGCATATACCTAATTTGTGTGACCACTCATGGTCTTACAGGTACCTGTCTTGACGTTCCATAGTCTCACCGTCTTATCTCCACTTCCCGATACGATGAACTCAAAAGCACTGGAAATAGCCACAGCAGATACATAATTAGTGTGACCACTCATGGTCTTACAGGTACCTGTCTTGACGTCCCATAGTCTCACCGTATAATCCTAACTTCCCGATACGATGAACTCTGAATCACTGGATATAGCCACAGATCATACATGACTAGTGTGACCACTCATGGTCTTACAGGTACCTGTCTTGACGTTCCATAGTCTCACCGTATAATCTCCACTACCCGATACGTGAACTCTGAATCACTGGATATAGCCACAGCATATACCTAATTTGTGTGACCACTCATGGTCTTACAGGTACCTGTCTTGACGTTCCATAGTCTCACCGTTTAATCTGCACTTCCCGATACGATGAACTCTGAATCACTGGATATAGCCACAGCATATACATGACTAGTGTGACCACTCATGGTCTTACAGGTACCTGTCTTGACGTCCCATAGTCTCACCGTATAATCATAACTTCCCGATACGATGAACTCTGAATCACTGGATATAGCCACAGCATATACAGAATCTGTGTGACCACTCATGGTCTTACAGGTACCTGTCTTGACGTCCCATAGTCTCACCGTATAATCATAACTTCCCGATACGATGAACTCTGAATCACTGGATATAGCCACAGCATATACATAACTAGTGTGACCACTCATGGTCTTACAGGTACCTGTCTTGACGTCCCATAGTCTCACCGTATAATCTGCACTTCCCGATACGATTAACTCTGAATCACTGGATATAGCCACAGCATATACAACACATGTGTGACCACTCATGGTCTTACAGGTACCTGTCTTGACGTCCCATAGTCTCACTGTATTATCATGACTTCCCGATACGATGAACTCTGAATCACTGGATATAGCCACAGCATATACATAACTAGTGTGACCACTCATGGTCTTACAGGTACCTGTCTTGACGTCCCATAGTCTCACCGTATAATCTGCACTTCCCGATACGATGAACTCTGAATCACTGGATATAGCCACAGCATATACATAACTAGTGTGACCAATCATGGTCTTACAGGTACCTGTCTTTACGTCCCATAGTCTCACTGTATTATCATGACTTCCCGATACGATGAACTCTGAATCACTGGATATAGCCACAGCATATACAACACTAGTGTGACCACTCATGGTCTTACAGGTACCTGTCTTGACGTCCCATAGTCTCACCGTCTAATCATGACTTCCCGATACGATGAACTCTGAATCACTGGATATAGCCACAGCATATACATAACTAGTGTGACCACTCATGGTCTTACAGGTACCTGTCTTGACGTCCCATAGTCTCACCGTCTAATGTGCACTTCCCGATACGATGAACTCTGAATCACTGGATATAGCCACAGCATATACAGAATCTGTGTGACCACTCATGGTCTTACAGGTACCTGTCTTGACGTCCCATAGTCTCACCGTATAATCTGCACTTCCCGATACGATGAACTCTGAATCACTGGATATAGCCACAGATCATACATGACTAGTGTGACCACTCATGGTCTTACAGGTACCTGTCTTGACGTTCCATAGTCTCACCGTATAATCTGCACTACCCGATACGTGAACTCTGAATCACTGGATATAGCCACAGCATATACCTAATTTGTGTGACCACTCATGGTCTTACAGGTACCTGTCTTGACGTTCCATAGTCTCACCGTCTTATCATCACTTCACGATACGATGAACTCTGAAGCACTGGAAATAGCCACAGCAGATACATAATTAGTGTGACCACTCATGGTCTTACAGGTACCTGTCTTGACGTTCCATAGTCTCACCGTTTAATCTGCACTTCCCGATACGATGAACTCTGAATCACTGGATATAGCCACAGCATATACAGAATCTGTGTGACCACTCATGGTCTTACAGGTACCTTCTTGACGTCCCATAGTCTCACCGTCTAATCTACACTTCCCGATACGATGAACTCTGAATCACTGGATATAGCCACAGATAATACAGAACTTGTGTGACCACTCATGGTCTTACAGGTACCTGTCTTGACGTCCCATAGTCTCACCGTCTAATCATAACTTCCCGATACGATGAACTCTGAATCACTGGATATAGCCACAGCATATACATAACTAGTGTGACCACTCATGGTCTTACAGGTACCTGTCTTGACGTCCCATAGTCTCATCGTATAATCTTAACTTCCCGATACGATGAACTCTGAATCACAAGATATAGCCACAGATAATACATAACTAGTGTGACCACTCATGGTCTTACAGGTACCTGTCTTGACGTCCCATAGTCTCACCGTATAATCTTAACTTCCCGATACGATGAACTCTGAATCACTGGATATAGCCACAGCATATACCTAATGAGTGTGACCACTCATGGTCTTACAGGTACCTGTCTTGACGTCCCATAGTCTCACCGTCTAATCTACACTTCCCGATACGATGAACTCTGAATCACTGGATATAGCCACAGCATATACCTAATGAGTGTGACCACTCATGGTCTTACAGGTACCTGTCTTGACGTCCCATAGTCTCACCGTCTAATCTACACTTCCCGATACGATGAACTCTGAATCACTGGATATAGCCATAGCATATACCTAATGAGTGTGACCACTCATGGTCTTACAGGTACCTGTCTTGACGTCCCATAGTCTCACCGTCTAATCTACACTTCCCGATACGATGAACTGTGAATCACTGGATATAGCCACAGATGATACCTAATGAGTGTGACCACTCATGGTCTTACAGGTACCTGTCTTGACGTCCCATAGTCTCACCGTCTAATCTACACTTCCCGATACGATGAACTCTGAATCACTGGATATAGCCACAGATAATACAGAACTTGTGTGACCACTCATGGTCTTACAGGTACCTGTCTTGACGTCCCATAGTCTCACCGTATAATCTTAACTTCCCGATACGATGAACTCTGAATCACAAGATATAGCCACAGATAATACATAACTAGTGTGACCACTCATGGTCTTACAGGTACCTGTCTTGACGTCCCATAGTCTCACCGTCTAATCTACACTTCCCGATACGATGAACTCTGAATCACTGGATATAGCCACAGATAATACAGAACTAGTGTGACCACTCATGGTCTTACAGGTACCTGTCTTGACGTCCCATAGTCTCACCGTCTAATCTACACTTCCCGATACGATGAACTCTGAATCACTGGATATAGCCACAGCATATACCTAATGAGTGTGACCACTCATGGTCTTACAGGTACCTGTCTTGACGTCCCATAGTCTCACCGTCTAATCTACACTTCCCGATACGATGAACTCTGAATCACTGGATATAGCCATAGCATATACCTAATGAGTGTGACCACTCATGGTCTTACAGGTACCTGTCTTGACGTCCCATAGTCTCACCGTCTAATCTACACTTCCCGATACGATGAACTCTGAATCACTGGATATAGCCATAGCATATACCTAATGAGTGTGACCACTCATGGTCTTACAGGTACCTGTCTTGACGTCCCATAGTCTCACCGTCTAATCTACACTTCCCGATACGATGAACTCTGAATCACTGGATATAGCCATAGCATATACCTAATGAGTGTGACCACTCATGGTCTTACAGGTACCTGTCTTGACGTCCCATAGTCTCACCGTCTAATCATAACTTCCCGATACGATGAACTCTGAATCACTGGATATAGCCACAGCATATACATAACTAGTGTGACCACTCATGGTCTTACAGGTACCTGTCTTGACGTCCCATAGTCTCACCGTATAATCTTAACTTCCCGATACGATGAACTCTGAATCACAAGATATAGCCACAGATAATACATAACTAGTGTGACCACTCATGGTCTTACAGGTACCTGTCTTGACGTCCCATAGTCTCACCGTCTAATCTACACTTCCCGATACGATGAACTCTGAATCACTGGATATAGCCACAGATAATACAGAACTAGTGTGACCACTCATGGTCTTACAGGTACCTGTCTTGACGTCCCATAGTCTCACCGTCTAATCTACACTTCCCGATACGATGAACTCTGAATCACTGGATATAGCCACAGCATATACATAATGTGTGTGACCACTCATGGTCTTACAGGTACCTGTCTTGACGTCCCATAGTCTCACCGTCTAATCTACACTTCCCGATACGATGAACTCTGAATCACTGGATATAGCCACAGCATATACCTAATGAGTGTGACCACTCATGGTCTTACAGGTACCTGTCTTGACGTCCCATAGTCTCACCGTATAATCATGACTTCCCGATACGATTAACTCTGAATCACTGGATATAGCCACAGATAATACAGAACTAGTGTGACCACTCATGGTCTTACAGGTACCTGTCTTGACGTCCCATAGTCTCACCGTCTAATCTACACTTCCCGATACGATGAACTCTGAATCACTGGATATAGCCACAGCATATACCTAATGAGTGTGACCACTCATGGTCTTACAGGTACCTGTCTTGACGTCCCATAGTCTCACCGTCTAATCTACACTTCCCGATACGATGAACTGTGAATCACTGGATATAGCCACAGATGATACCTAATGAGTGTGACCACTCATGGTCTTACAGGTACCTGTCTTGACGTCCCATAGTCTCACCGTCTAATCTACACTTCCCGATACGATGAACTGTGAATCACTGGATATAGCCACAGCATATACATAATGTGTGTGACCACTCATGGTCTTACAGGTACCTGTCTTGACGTCCCATAGTCTCACCGTCTAATCTACACTTCCCGATACGATGAACTCTGAATCACTGGATATAGCCACAGCATATACCTAATGAGTGTGACCACTCATGGTCTTACAGGTACCTGTCTTGACGTCCCATAGTCTCACCGTATAATCTCCACTTACCGATACGATGAACTCTGAATCACTGGATATAGCCACAGCATATACATAATTAGTGTGACCACTCATGGTCTTACAGGTACCTGTCTTGACGTCCCATGTCTCACCGTCTAATCTACACTTCCCGATACGATGAACTCTGAATCACTGGATATAGCCACAGATCATACATGACTAGTGTGACCACTCATGGTCTTACAGGTACCTGTCTTGACGTTCCATAGTCTCACCGTATAATCTCCACTACCCGATACGTGAACTCTGAATCACTGGATATAGCCACAGCATATATCTAATTTGTGTGACCACTCATGGTCTTACAGGTACCTGTCTTGACGTCCCATAGTCTCACCGTCTCATCATCACTTCCCGATACGATGAACTCTGAATCACTGGATATAGCCACAGCATATACATAACTAGTGTGACCACTCATGGTCTTACAGGTACCTGTCTTGACGTTCCATAGTCTCACCGTCTAATCTCCACTTCCCGATACGATGAACTCTGAATCACTGGATATAGCCACAGCATATACCTAATTTGTGTGACCACTCATGGTCTTACAGGTACCTGTCTTGACGTTCCATAGTCTCACCGTATAATCTCCACTTACCGATACGATGAACTCTGAATCACTGGATATAGCCACAGCATATACATAATTAGTGTGACCACTCATGGTCTTACAGGTACCTGTCTTGACGTCCCATAGTCTCACCGTCTTATCATAACTTCCCGATACGATGAACTCTGAATCACTGGATATAGCCACAGCAGATACATAATTAGTGTGACCACTCATGGTCTTACAGGTACCTGTCTTGACGTCCCATAGTCTCACCGTTTAATCTGCACTTCCCGATACGATGAACTCTGAATCACTGGATATAGCCACAGATCATACCTAATGTGTGTGACCACTCATGGTCTTACAGGTACCTGTCTTGACGTCCCATAGTCTCACCGTCTAATCTACACTTCCCGATACGATGAACTCTGAATCACTGGATATAGCCACAGCATATACATAACTAGTGTGACCACTCATGGTCTTACAGGTACCTGTCTTGACGTTCCATAGTCTCACCGTATAATCTGCACTTCCCGATACGATGAACTCTGAATCACTGGATATAGCCACAGCATATACATAACTAGTGTGACCACTCATGGTCTTACAGGTACCTGTCTTGACGTTCCATAGTCTCACCGTTTAATCTGCACTTCCCGATACGATGAACTCTGAATCACTGGATATAGCCACAGCATATACATAACTAGTGTGACCACTCATGGTCTTACAGGTACCTGTCTTGACGTTCCATAGTCTCACCGTTTAATCTGCACTTCCCGATACGATGAACTCTGAATCACTGGATATAGCCACAGCATATACAGAATCTGTGTGACCACTCATGGTCTTACAGGTACCTGTCTTGACGTTCCATAGTCTCACCGTATAATCCTAACTTCCCGATACGATGAACTCTGAATCACTGGATATAGCCACAGATGATACATAACTAGTGTGACCACTCATGGTCTTACAGGTACCTGTCTTGACGTTCCATAGTCTCACCGTCTCATCATCACTTCCCGATACGATGAACTCTGAATCACTGGATAAAGCCACAGCATATACAGAATCTGTGTGACCACTTATGGTCTTACAGGTACCTGTCTTGACGTTCCATAGTCTCACCGTCTTATCATCACTTCCCGATACGATGAACTCTGAATCACTGGATATAGCCACAGCATATACAGAATCTGTGTGACCACTCATGGTCTTACAGGTACCTGTCTTGACGTCCCATAGTCTCACCGTCTCATCATCACTTCCCGATACGATGAACTCTGAATCACTGGATATAGCCACAGATAATACAGAACTAGTGTGACCACTCATGGTCTTACAGGTACCTGTCTTGACGTCCCATAGTCTCACCGTCTAATCTACACTTCCCGATACGATGAACTCTGAATCACTGGATATAGCCACAGCATATACATAATGTGTGTGACCACTCATGGTCTTACAGGTACCTGTCTTGACGTCCCATAGTCTCACCGTCTAATCTACACTTCCCGATACGATGAACTCTGAATCACTGGATATAGCCATAGCATATACCTAATGAGTGTGACCACTCATGGTCTTACAGGTACCTGTCTTGACGTCCCATAGTCTCACCGTCTAATCTACACTTCCCGATACGATGAACTCTGAATCACTGGATATAGCCATAGCATATACCTAATGAGTGTGACCACTCATGGTCTTACAGGTACCTGTCTTGACGTCCCATAGTCTCACCGTCTAATCTACACTTCCCGATACGATGAACTCTGAATCACTGGATATAGCCACAGCATATACATAACTAGTGTGACCACTCATGGTCTTACAGGTACCTGTCTTGACGTCCCATAGTCTCATCGTATAATCTGCACTTCCAGATACGATGAACTCTGAATCACTGGATATAGCCACAGATCATACCTAATCTGTGTGACCACTCATGGTCTTACAGGTACCTGTCTTGACGTCCCATAGTCTCACCGTTTAATCTCTACTTCCCGATACGATGAACTCTGAATCACTGGATATAGCCACAGCATATACAGAATCTGTGTGACCACTCATGGTCTTACAGGTACCTGTCTTGACGTCCCATAGTCTCACCGTTTAATCTCTACTTCCCGATACGATGAACTCTGAATCACTGGATATAGCCACAGCATATACAGAATCTGTGTGACCACTCATGGTCTTACAGGTACCTGTCTTGACGTCCCATAGTCTCACCGTCTCATCATCACTTCCCGATACGATGAACTCTGAATCACTGGATATAGCCACAGCATATACATAACTAGTGTGACCACTCATGGTCTTACAGGTACCTGTCTTGACGTCCCATAGTCTCACCGTATAATCTGCACTTCCCGATACGATGAACTCTGAATCACTGGATATAGCCACAGATCATACATAACTAGTGTGACCACTCATGGTCTTACAGGTACCTGTCTTGACGTCCCATAGTCTCACCGTATAATCATAACTTCCAGATACGATGAACTCTGAATCACTGGATATAGCCACAGCATATACAGAATCTGTGTGACCACTCATGGTCTTACAGGTACCTGTCTTGACGTCCCATAGTCTCACCGTCTTATCATAACTTCCCGATACGATGAACTCTGAATCACTGGATATAGCCACAGCATATACATAACTAGTGTGACCACTCATGGTCTTACAGGTACCTGTCTTGACGTTCCATAGTCTCACCGTTTAATCTGCACTTCCCGATACGATGAACTCTGAATCACTGGATATAGCCACAGCATATACAGAATCTGTGTGACCACTCATGGTCTTACAGGTACCTTCTTGACGTCCCATAGTCTCACCGTCTAATCTACACTTCCCGATACGATGAACTCTGAATCACTGGATATAGCCACAGCATATACATAACTAGTGTGACCACTCATGGTCTTACAGGTACCTGTCTTGACGTCCCATAGTCTCACCGTATAATCATGACTTCCCGATACGATTAACTCTGAATCACTGGATATAGCCACAGCATATACAGAATCTGTGTGACCACTCATGGTCTTACAGGTACCTGTCTTGACGTCCCATAGTCTCACCGTCTAATCTCCACTTCCCGATACGATGAACTCTGAATCACTGGATATAGCCACAGATCATACATGACTAGTGTGACCACTCATGGTCTTACAGGTACCTGTCTTGACGTTCCATAGTCTCACCGTATAATCTCCACTACCCGATACGTGAACTCTGAATCACTGGATATAGCCACAGCATATACATAACTAGTGTGACCACTCATGGTCTTACAGGTACCTGTCTTGACGTCCCATAGTCTCACCGTATAATCCTAACTTCCCGATACGATGAACTCTGAATCACTGGATATAGCCACAGCATATACAGAATCTGTGTGACCACTCATGGTCTTACAGGTACCTGTCTTGACGTTCCATAGTCTCACCGTATAATCCTAACTTCCCGATACGATGAACTCTGAATCACTGGATATAGCCACAGATGATACATAACTAGTGTGACCACTCATGGTCTTACAGGTACCTGTCTTGACGTTCCATAGTCTCACCGTCTCATCATCACTTCCCGATACGATGAACTCTGAATCACTGGATAAAGCCACAGCATATACAGAATCTGTGTGACCACTCATGGTCTTACAGGTACCTGTCTTGACGTTCCATAGTCTCACCGTCTTATCATCACTTCCCGATACGATGAACTCTGAATCACTGGATATAGCCACAGCATATACAGAATCTGTGTGACCACTCATGGTCTTACAGGTACCTGTCTTGACGTCCCATAGTCTCATCGTATAATCTGCACTTCCAGATACGATGAACTCTGAATCACTGGATATAGCCACAGATCATACCTAATCTGTGTGACCACTCATGGTCTTACAGGTACCTGTCTTGACGTCCCATAGTCTCACCGTATAATCTCTACTTCCCGATACGATGAACTCTGAATCACTGGATATAGCCACAGCATATACAGAATCTGTGTGACCACTCATGGTCTTACAGGTACCTGTCTTGACGTCCCATAGTCTCACCGTTTAATCTCTACTTCCCGATACGATGAACTCTGAATCACTGGATATAGCCACAGCAGATACATAATTAGTGTGACCACTCATGGTCTTACAGGTACCTGTCTTGACGTTCCATAGTCTCACCGTTTAATCTGCACTTCCCGATACGATGAACTCTGAATCACTGGATATAGCCACAGCATATACATAACTAGTGTGACCACTCATGGTCTTACAGGTACCTGTCTTGACGTTCCATAGTCTCACCGTTTAATCTGCACTTCCCGATACGATGAACTCTGAATCACTGGATATAGCCACAGCATATACCTAATTTGTGTGACCACTCATGGTCTTACAGGTACCTGTCTTGACGTCCCATAGTCTCACCGTCTTATCATCACTTCCCGATACGATGAACTCTGAATCACTGGATATAGCCACAGCATATACATAACTAGTGTGACCACTCATGGTCTTACAGGTACCTGTCTTGACGTCCCATAGTCTCACCGTATAATCCTAACTTCCCGATACGATGAACTCTGAATCACTGGATAAAGCCACAGCATATACAGAATCTGTGTGACCACTTATGGTCTTACAGGTACCTGTCTTGACGTTCCATAGTCTCACCGTCTTATCATCACTTCCCGATACGATGAACTCTGAATCACTGGATATAGCCACAGCATATACAGAATCTGTGTGACCACTCATGGTCTTACAGGTACCTGTCTTGACGTCCCATAGTCTCACCGTCTCATCATCACTTCCCGATACGATGAACTCTGAATCACTGGATAAAGCCACAGCATATACAGAATCTGTGTGACCACTCATGGTCTTACAGGTACCTGTCTTGACGTTCCATAGTCTCACCGTCTTATCATCACTTCCCGATACGATGAACTCTGAATCACTGGATATAGCCACAGCATATACAGAATCTGTGTGACCACTCATGGTCTTACAGGTACCTGTCTTGACGTCCCATAGTCTCACCGTCTCATCATCACTTCCCGATACGATGAACTCTGAATCACTGGATATAGCCACAGCATATACATAACTAGTGTGACCACTCATGGTCTTACAGGTACCTGTCTTGACGTTCCATAGTCTCACCGTCTAATCTCCACTTCCCGATACGATGAACTCTGAATCACTGGATAAAGCCACAGCATATACAGAATCTGTGTGACCACTTATGGTCTTACAGGTACCTGTCTTGACGTTCCATAGTCTCACCGTCTTATCATCACTTACCGATACGATGAACTCTGAATCACTGGATATAGCCACAGCATATACATAACTAGTGTGACCACTCATGGTCTTACAGGTACCTGTCTTGACGTCCCATAGTCTCATCGTATAATCTGCACTTCCAGATACGATGAACTCTGAATCACTGGATATAGCCACAGATCATACCTAATCTGTGTGACCACTCATGGTCTTACAGGTACCTGTCTTGACGTCCCATAGTCTCACCGTTTAATCTCTACTTCCCGATACGATGAACTCTGAATCACTGGATATAGCCACAGCATATACATAACTAGTGTGACCACTCATGGTCTTACAGGTACCTGTCTTGACGTCCCATAGTCTCACCGTATAATCCTAACTTCCCGATACGATGAACTCTGAATCACTGGATATAGCCACAGATGATACATAACTAGTGTGACCACTCATGGTCTTACAGGTACCTGTCTTGACGTTCCATAGTCTCACCGTCTCATCATCACTTCCCGATACGATGAACTCTGAATCACTGGATAAAGCCACAGCATATACAGAATCTGTGTGACCACTTATGGTCTTACAGGTACCTGTCTTGACGTTCCATAGTCTCACCGTCTTATCATCACTTCCCGATACGATGAACTCTGAATCACTGGATATAGCCACAGCATATACATAACTAGTGTGACCACTCATGGTCTTACAGGTACCTGTCTTGACGTCCCATAGTCTCACCGTATAATCCTAACTTCCCGATACGATGAACTCTGAATCACTGGATAAAGCCACAGCATATACAGAATCTGTGTGACCACTTATGGTCTTACAGGTACCTGTCTTGACGTTCCATAGTCTCACCGTCTTATCATCACTTCCCGATACGATGAACTCTGAATCACTGGATATAGCCACAGCATATACAGAATCTGTGTGACCACTCATGGTCTTACAGGTACCTGTCTTGACGTCCCATAGTCTCACCGTCTCATCATCACTTCCCGATACGATGAACTCTGAATCACTGGATAAAGCCACAGCATATACAGAATCTGTGTGACCACTCATGGTCTTACAGGTACCTGTCTTGACGTTCCATAGTCTCACCGTCTTATCATCACTTCCCGATACGATGAACTCTGAATCACTGGATATAGCCACAGCATATACAGAATCTGTGTGACCACTCATGGTCTTACAGGTACCTGTCTTGACGTCCCATAGTCTCACCGTCTCATCATCACTTCCCGATACGATGAACTCTGAATCACTGGATATAGCCACAGCATATACATAACTAGTGTGACCACTCATGGTCTTACAGGTACCTGTCTTGACGTTCCATAGTCTCACCGTCTAATCTCCACTTCCCGATACGATGAACTCTGAATCACTGGATAAAGCCACAGCATATACAGAATCTGTGTGACCACTTATGGTCTTACAGGTACCTGTCTTGACGTTCCATAGTCTCACCGTCTTATCATCACTTACCGATACGATGAACTCTGAATCACTGGATATAGCCACAGCATATACATAACTAGTGTGACCACTCATGGTCTTACAGGTACCTGTCTTGACGTCCCATAGTCTCATCGTATAATCTGCACTTCCAGATACGATGAACTCTGAATCACTGGATATAGCCACAGATCATACCTAATCTGTGTGACCACTCATGGTCTTACAGGTACCTGTCTTGACGTCCCATAGTCTCACCGTTTAATCTCTACTTCCCGATACGATGAACTCTGAATCACTGGATATAGCCACAGATCATACATGACTAGTGTGACCACTCATGGTCTTACAGGTACCTGTCTTGACGTCCCATAGTCTCACCGTCTAATCTCCACTTCCCGATACGATGAACTCTGAATCACTGGATATAGCCACAGATCATACATGACTAGTGTGACCACTCATGGTCTTACAGGTACCTGTCTTGACGTTCCATAGTCTCACCGTATAATCTCCACTACCCGATACGTGAACTCTGAATCACTGGATATAGCCACAGCATATACATAACTAGTGTGACCACTCATGGTCTTACAGGTACCTGTCTTGACGTCCCATAGTCTCACCGTATAATCCTAACTTCCCGATACGATGAACTCTGAATCACTGGATAAAGCCACAGCATATACAGAATCTGTGTGACCACTTATGGTCTTACAGGTACCTGTCTTGACGTTCCATAGTCTCACCGTCTTATCATCACTTCCCGATACGATGAACTCTGAATCACTGGATATAGCCACAGCATATACAGAATCTGTGTGACCACTCATGGTCTTACAGGTACCTGTCTTGACGTCCCATAGTCTCACCGTCTCATCATCACTTCCCGATACGATGAACTCTGAATCACTGGATAAAGCCACAGCATATACAGAATCTGTGTGACCACTCATGGTCTTACAGGTACCTGTCTTGACGTTCCATAGTCTCACCGTCTTATCATCACTTCCCGATACGATGAACTCTGAATCACTGGATATAGCCACAGCATATACAGAATCTGTGTGACCACTCATGGTCTTACAGGTACCTGTCTTGACGTCCCATAGTCTCATCGTATAATCTGCACTTCCAGATACGATGAACTCTGAATCACTGGATATAGCCACAGATCATACCTAATCTGTGTGACCACTCATGGTCTTACAGGTACCTGTCTTGACGTCCCATAGTCTCACCGTATAATCTCTACTTCCCGATACGATGAACTCTGAATCACTGGATATAGCCACAGCATATACAGAATCTGTGTGACCACTCATGGTCTTACAGGTACCTGTCTTGACGTCCCATAGTCTCACCGTTTAATCTCTACTTCCCGATACGATGAACTCTGAATCACTGGATATAGCCACAGCAGATACATAATTAGTGTGACCACTCATGGTCTTACAGGTACCTGTCTTGACGTTCCATAGTCTCACCGTTTAATCTGCACTTCCCGATACGATGAACTCTGAATCACTGGATATAGCCACAGCATATACATAACTAGTGTGACCACTCATGGTCTTACAGGTACCTGTCTTGACGTTCCATAGTCTCACCGTTTAATCTGCACTTCCCGATACGATGAACTCTGAATCACTGGATATAGCCACAGCATATACCTAATTTGTGTGACCACTCATGGTCTTACAGGTACCTGTCTTGACGTCCCATAGTCTCACCGTCTTATCATCACTTCCCGATACGATGAACTCTGAATCACTGGATATAGCCACAGCATATACATAACTAGTGTGACCACTCATGGTCTTACAGGTACCTGTCTTGACGTCCCATAGTCTCACCGTATAATCCTAACTTCCCGATACGATGAACTCTGAATCACTGGATAAAGCCACAGCATATACAGAATCTGTGTGACCACTTATGGTCTTACAGGTACCTGTCTTGACGTTCCATAGTCTCACCGTCTTATCATCACTTCCCGATACGATGAACTCTGAATCACTGGATATAGCCACAGCATATACAGAATCTGTGTGACCACTCATGGTCTTACAGGTACCTGTCTTGACGTCCCATAGTCTCACCGTCTCATCATCACTTCCCGATACGATGAACTCTGAATCACTGGATAAAGCCACAGCATATACAGAATCTGTGTGACCACTCATGGTCTTACAGGTACCTGTCTTGACGTTCCATAGTCTCACCGTCTTATCATCACTTCCCGATACGATGAACTCTGAATCACTGGATATAGCCACAGCATATACAGAATCTGTGTGACCACTCATGGTCTTACAGGTACCTGTCTTGACGTCCCATAGTCTCACCGTCTCATCATCACTTCCCGATACGATGAACTCTGAATCACTGGATATAGCCACAGCATATACATAACTAGTGTGACCACTCATGGTCTTACAGGTACCTGTCTTGACGTTCCATAGTCTCACCGTCTAATCTCCACTTCCCGATACGATGAACTCTGAATCACTGGATAAAGCCACAGCATATACAGAATCTGTGTGACCACTTATGGTCTTACAGGTACCTGTCTTGACGTTCCATAGTCTCACCGTCTTATCATCACTTACCGATACGATGAACTCTGAATCACTGGATATAGCCACAGCATATACATAACTAGTGTGACCACTCATGGTCTTACAGGTACCTGTCTTGACGTCCCATAGTCTCATCGTATAATCTGCACTTCCAGATACGATGAACTCTGAATCACTGGATATAGCCACAGATCATACCTAATCTGTGTGACCACTCATGGTCTTACAGGTACCTGTCTTGACGTCCCATAGTCTCACCGTTTAATCTCTACTTCCCGATACGATGAACTCTGAATCACTGGATATAGCCACAGCATATACATAACTAGTGTGACCACTCATGGTCTTACAGGTACCTGTCTTGACGTCCCATAGTCTCACCGTATAATCCTAACTTCCCGATACGATGAACTCTGAATCACTGGATATAGCCACAGATGATACATAACTAGTGTGACCACTCATGGTCTTACAGGTACCTGTCTTGACGTTCCATAGTCTCACCGTCTCATCATCACTTCCCGATACGATGAACTCTGAATCACTGGATAAAGCCACAGCATATACAGAATCTGTGTGACCACTTATGGTCTTACAGGTACCTGTCTTGACGTTCCATAGTCTCACCGTCTTATCATCACTTCCCGATACGATGAACTCTGAATCACTGGATATAGCCACAGCATATACATAACTAGTGTGACCACTCATGGTCTTACAGGTACCTGTCTTGACGTCCCATAGTCTCACCGTATAATCCTAACTTCCCGATACGATGAACTCTGAATCACTGGATAAAGCCACAGCATATACAGAATCTGTGTGACCACTTATGGTCTTACAGGTACCTGTCTTGACGTTCCATAGTCTCACCGTCTTATCATCACTTCCCGATACGATGAACTCTGAATCACTGGATATAGCCACAGCATATACAGAATCTGTGTGACCACTCATGGTCTTACAGGTACCTGTCTTGACGTCCCATAGTCTCACCGTCTCATCATCACTTCCCGATACGATGAACTCTGAATCACTGGATAAAGCCACAGCATATACAGAATCTGTGTGACCACTCATGGTCTTACAGGTACCTGTCTTGACGTTCCATAGTCTCACCGTCTTATCATCACTTCCCGATACGATGAACTCTGAATCACTGGATATAGCCACAGCATATACAGAATCTGTGTGACCACTCATGGTCTTACAGGTACCTGTCTTGACGTCCCATAGTCTCACCGTCTCATCATCACTTCCCGATACGATGAACTCTGAATCACTGGATATAGCCACAGCATATACATAACTAGTGTGACCACTCATGGTCTTACAGGTACCTGTCTTGACGTTCCATAGTCTCACCGTCTAATCTCCACTTCCCGATACGATGAACTCTGAATCACTGGATAAAGCCACAGCATATACAGAATCTGTGTGACCACTTATGGTCTTACAGGTACCTGTCTTGACGTTCCATAGTCTCACCGTCTTATCATCACTTACCGATACGATGAACTCTGAATCACTGGATATAGCCACAGCATATACATAACTAGTGTGACCACTCATGGTCTTACAGGTACCTGTCTTGACGTCCCATAGTCTCATCGTATAATCTGCACTTCCAGATACGATGAACTCTGAATCACTGGATATAGCCACAGATCATACCTAATCTGTGTGACCACTCATGGTCTTACAGGTACCTGTCTTGACGTCCCATAGTCTCACCGTTTAATCTCTACTTCCCGATACGATGAACTCTGAATCACTGGATATAGCCACAGCATATACATAACTAGTGTGACCACTCATGGTCTTACAGGTACCTGTCTTGACGTCCCATAGTCTCACCGTTTAATCTCTACTTCCCGATACGATGAACTCTGAATCACTGGATATAGCCACAGCAGATACATAATTAGTGTGACCACTCATGGTCTTACAGGTACCTGTCTTGACGTTCCATAGTCTCACCGTTTAATCTGCACTTCCCGATACGATGAACTCTGAATCACTGGATATAGCCACAGCATATACATAATTAGTGTGACCACTCATGGTCTTACAGGTACCTGTCTTGACGTCCCATAGTCTCACCGTATAATCCTAACTTCCCGATACGATGAACTCTGAATCACTGGATATAGCCACAGATCATACATGACTAGTGTGACCACTCATGGTCTTACAGGTACCTGTCTTGACGTTCCATAGTCTCACCGTATAATCTCCACTTCCCGATACGATGAACTCTGAATCACTGGATATAGCCACAGATCATACCTAATCTGTGTGACCACTCATGGTCTTACAGGTACCTGTCTTGACGTCCCATAGTCTCACCGTTTAATCTCTACTTCCCGATACGATGAACTCTGAATCACTGGATATAGCCACAGCATATACAGAATCTGTGTGACCACTCATGGTCTTACAGGTACCTGTCTTGACGTCCCATAGTCTCACCGTCTAATCTCCACTTCCCGATACGATGAACTCTGAATCACTGGATATAGCCACAGCATATACATGACTAGTGTGACCACTCATGGTCTTACAGGTACCTGTCTTGACGTCCCATAGTCTCACCGTTTAATCTGCACTTCCCGATACGATGAACTCTGAATCACTGGATATAGCCACAGCATATACATAATTAGTGTGACCACTCATGGTCTTACAGGTACCTGTCTTGACGTCCCATAGTCTCACCGTTTAATCTCTACTTCCCGATACGATGAACTCTGAATCACTGGATATAGCCACAGCATATACATAACTAGTGTGACCACTCATGGTCTTACAGGTACCTGTCTTGACGTCCCATAGTCTCACCGTCTAATCTCCACTTCCCGATACGATGAACTCTGAATCACTGGATATAGCCACAGCATATACATGACTAGTGTGACCACTCATGGTCTTACAGGTACCTGTCTTGACGTCCCATAGTCTCACCGTTTAATCTGCACTTCCCGATACGATGAACTCTGAATCACTGGATATAGCCACAGCATATACATAATTAGTGTGACCACTCATGGTCTTACAGGTACCTGTCTTGACGTCCCATAGTCTCACCGTATAATCTCCACTTACCGATACGATGAACTCTGAATCACTGGATATAGCCACAGCATATACATAATTAGTGTGACCACTCATGGTCTTACAGGTACCTGTCTTGACGTCCCATAGTCTCACCGTATAATCCTAACTTCCCGATACGATGAACTCTGAATCACTGGATAAAGCCACAGCATATACAGAATCTGTGTGACCACTCATGGTCTTACAGGTACCTGTCTTGACGTTCCATAGTCTCACCGTCTTATCATCACTTCCCGATACGATGAACTCTGAATCACTGGATATAGCCACAGCATATACAGAATCTGTGTGACCACTCATGGTCTTACAGGTACCTGTCTTGACGTCCCATAGTCTCACCGTCTCATCATCACTTCCCGATACGATGAACTCTGAATCACTGGATAAAGCCACAGCATATACAGAATCTGTGTGACCACTCATGGTCTTACAGGTACCTGTCTTGACGTTCCATAGTCTCACCGTCTTATCATCACTTCCCGATACGATGAACTCTGAATCACTGGATATAGCCACAGCATATACAGAATCTGTGTGACCACTCATGGTCTTACAGGTACCTGTCTTGACGTCCCATAGTCTCACCGTCTCATCATCACTTCCCGATACGATGAACTCTGAATCACTGGATATAGCCACAGCATATACATAACTAGTGTGACCACTCATGGTCTTACAGGTACCTGTCTTGACGTTCCATAGTCTCACCGTCTAATCTCCACTTCCCGATACGATGAACTCTGAATCACTGGATATAGCCACAGATCATACATAACCTGTGTGACCACTCATGGTCTTACAGGTACCTGTCTTGATGTTCCATAGTCTCACCGTATAATCTCCACTTACCGATACGATGAACTCTGAATCACTGGATATAGCCACAGCATATACATAACTAGTGTGACCACTCATGGTCTTACAGGTACCTGTCTTGACGTCCCATAGTCTCATCGTATAATCTGCACTTCCAGATACGATGAACTCTGAATCACTGGATATAGCCACAGATCATACCTAATCTGTGTGACCACTCATGGTCTTACAGGTACCTGTCTTGACGTCCCATAGTCTCACCGTCTTATCTGCACTTCCCGATACGATGAACTCTGAATCACTGGATATAGCCACAGCATATACAGAATCTGTGTGACCACTCATGGTCTTACAGGTACCTGTCTTGACGTCCCATAGTCTCACCGTTTAATCTCTACTTCCCGATACGATGAACTCTGAATCACTGGATATAGCCACAGCATATACCTAATTTGTGTGACCACTCATGGTCTTACAGGTACCTGTCTTGACGTTCCATAGTCTCACCGTCTTATCATCACTTCCCGATACGATGAACTCTGAAGCACTGGAAATAGCCACAGCAGATACATAATTAGTGTGACCACTCATGGTCTTACAGGTACCTGTCTTGACGTCCCATAGTCTCACCGTATAATCCTAACTTCCCGATACGATGAACTCTGAATCACTGGATATAGCCACAGATCATACATGACTAGTGTGACCACTCATGGTCTTACAGGTACCTGTCTTGACGTTCCATAGTCTCACCGTCTAATCTCCACTTCCCGATACGATGAACTCTGAATCACTGGATAAAGCCACAGCATATACATAACTAGTGTGACCACTTATGGTCTTACAGGTACCTGTCTTGACGTTCCATAGTCTCACCGTCTTATCATCACTTACCGATACGATGAACTCTGAATCACTGGATATAGCCACAGCATATACATAACTAGTGTGACCACTCATGGTCTTACAGGTACCTGTCTTGACGTCCCATAGTCTCACCGTCTAATCTCCACTTCCCGATACGATGAACTCTGAATCACTGGATATAGCCACAGCATATACATGACTAGTGTGACCACTCATGGTCTTACAGGTACCTGTCTTGACGTCCCATAGTCTCACCGTTTAATCTGCACTTCCCGATACGATGAACTCTGAATCACTGGATATAGCCACAGCATATACAGAATCTGTGTGACCACTCATGGTCTTACAGGTACCTGTCTTGACGTCCCATAGTCTCACCGTATAATCTCCACTTACCGATACGATGAACTCTGAATCACTGGATATAGCCACAGCATATACATAATTAGTGTGACCACTCATGGTCTTACAGGTACCTGTCTTGACGTCCCATGTCTCACCGTCTAATCTACACTTCCCGATACGATGAACTCTGAATCACTGGATATAGCCACAGATCATACATGACTAGTGTGACCACTCATGGTCTTACAGGTACCTGTCTTGACGTTCCATAGTCTCACCGTATAATCTCCACTACCCGATACGATGAACTCTGAATCACTGGATATAGCCACAGCATATACATGACTAGTGTGACCACTCATGGTCTTACAGGTACCTGTCTTGACGTCCCATAGTCTCACCGTTTAATCTGCACTTCCCGATACGATGAACTCTGAATCACTGGATATAGCCACAGCATATACATAATTAGTGTGACCACTCATGGTCTTACAGGTACCTGTCTTGACGTCCCATAGTCTCACCGTATAATCTCCACTTACCGATACGATGAACTCTGAATCACTGGATATAGCCACAGCATATACATAATTAGTGTGACCACTCATGGTCTTACAGGTACCTGTCTTGACGTCCCATGTCTCACCGTCTAATCTACACTTCCCGATACGATGAACTCTGAATCACTGGATATAGCCACAGATCATACATAATTAGTGTGACCACTCATGGTCTTACAGGTACCTGTCTTGACGTCCCATAGTCTCACCGTCTTATCATAACTTCCCGATACGATGAACTCTGAATCACTGGATATAGCCACAGCATATACATGACTAGTGTGACCACTCATGGTCTTACAGGTACCTGTCTTGACGTTCCATAGTCTCACCGTTTAATCTGCACTTCCCGATACGATGAACTCTGAATCACTGGATATAGCCACAGCATATACATAACTAGTGTGACCACTCATGGTCTTACAGGTACCTGTCTTGACGTCCCATAGTCTCACCGTTTAATCTCTACTTCCCGATACGATGAACTCTGAATCACTGGATATAGCCACAGCATATACATAACTAGTGTGACCACTCATGGTCTTACAGGTACCTGTCTTGACGTCCCATAGTCTCACCGTCTAATCTCCACTTCCCGATACGATGAACTCTGAATCACTGGATATTGCCACAGCATATACATAACTAGTGTGACCACTCATGGTCTTACAGGTACCTGTCTTGACGTTCCATAGTCTCACCGTTTAATCTGCACTTCCCGATACGATGAACTCTGAATCACTGGATATAGCCACAGCATATACATAACTAGTGTGACCACTCATGGTCTTACAGGTACCTGTCTTGACGTTCCATAGTCTCACCGTTTAATCTGCACTTCCCGATACGATGAACTCTGAATCACTGGATATAGCCACAGCATATACATAATTAGTGTGACCACTCATGGTCTTACAGGTACCTGTCTTGACGTCCCATGTCTCACCGTCTTATCATCACTTCCCGATACGATGAACTCTGAATCACTGGATATAGCCACAGCATATACATAACTAGTGTGACCACTCATGGTCTTACAGGTACCTGTCTTGACGTCCCATAGTCTCACCGTATAATCCTAACTTCCCGATACGATGAACTCTGAATCACTGGATATAGCCACAGCATATACCTAATTTGTGTGACCACTCATGGTCTTACAGGTACCTGTCTTGACGTTCCATAGTCTCACCGTATAATCTCCACTTACCGATACGATGAACTCTGAATCACTGGAAATAGCCACAGATAATACAGAACTAGTGTGACCACTCATGGTCTTACAGGTACCTGTCTTGACGTCCCATATTCTCACCTTCTAATCATCACTTCCCGATACGATGAACTCTGAATCACTGGATATAGCCACAGCATATACCTAATGAGTGTGACCACTCATGGTCTTACAGGTACCTGTCTTGACGTCCCATAGTCTCACCGTCTAATCTACACTTCCCGATACGATGAACTCTGAATCACTGGATATTGCCACAGCATATACATAACTAGTGTGACCACTCATGGTCTTACAGGTACCTGTCTTGACGTCCCATAGTCTCACCGTCTAATCATCACTTCCCGATACGATGAACTCTGAATCACTGGATATAGCCACAGCATATACATAACGAGTGTGAACACTCATGGTCTTACAGGTACCTGTCTTGACGTCCCATAGTCTGACCGTCTCATCTCTACTTCCCGATACGATGAACTCTGAATCACTGGATATAGCCACAGATCATACATAACCTGTGTGACCACTCATGGTCTTACAGGTACCTGTCTTGACGTTCCATAGTCTCACCGTCTAATCTCCACTACCCGATACGTGAACTCTGAATCACTGGATATAGCCACAGCATATACCTAATTTGTGTGACCACTCATGGTCTTACAGGTACCTGTCTTGACGTCCCATAGTCTCACCGTCTTATCATCACTACCCGATACGTGAACTCTGAATCACTGGATATAGCCACAGCATATACCTAATTTGTGTGACCACTCATGGTCTTACAGGTACCTGTCTTGACGTCCCATAGTCTCACCGTATAATCCTAACTTCCCGATACGATGAACTCTGAATCACTGGATATAGCCACAGCATATACATAACTAGTGTGACCACTCATGGTCTTACAGGTACCTGTCTTGACGTCCCATAGTCTCACCGTCTAATCTCCACTTCCCGATACGATGAACTCTGAATCACTGGATATTGCCACAGCATATACATAACTAGTGTGACCACTCATGGTCTTACAGGTACCTGTCTTGACGTTCCATAGTCTCACCGTTTAATCTGCACTTCCCGATACGATGAACTCTGAATCACTGGATATAGCCACAGCATATACATAATTAGTGTGACCACTCATGGTCTTACAGGTACCTGTCTTGACGTCCCATAGTCTCACCGTCTTATCTCTACTTCCCGATACGATGAACTCTGAATCACTGGATATAGCCACAGCATATACCTAATTTGTGTGACCACTCATGAACTTACAGGTACCTGTCTTGACGTTCCATAGTCTCACCGTCTTATCATCACTTCCCGATACGATGAACTCTGAAGCACTGGAAATAGCCACAGCAGATACATAATTAGTGTGACCACTCATGGTCTTACAGGTACCTGTCTTGACGTCCCATAGTCTCACCGTATAATCCTAACTTCCCGATACGATGAACTCTGAATCACTGGATATAGCCACAGCATATACATAACTAGTGTGACCACTCATGGTCTTACAGGTACCTGTCTTGACGTTCCATAGTCTCACCGTATAATCTCCACTACCCGATACGTGAACTCTGAATCACTGGATATAGCCACAGCATTTACATGACTAGTGTGACCACTCATGGTCTTACAGGTACCTGTCTTGACGTCCCATAGTCTCACCGTATAATCCTAACTTCCCGATACGATGAACTCTGAATCACTGGATATAGCCACAGCATATACATAACTAGTGTGACCACTCATGGTCTTACAGGTACCTGTCTTGACGTCCCATAGTCTCACCGTCTAATCTCCACTTCCCGATACGATGAACTCTGAATCACTGGATATTGCCACAGCATATACATAACTAGTGTGACCACTCATGGTCTTACAGGTACCTGTCTTGACGTCCCATAGTCTCACCGTCTCATCATCACTTCCCGATACGATGAACTCTGAATCACTGGATATAGCCACAGCATATACATAACTAGTGTGACCACTCATGGTCTTACAGGTACCTGTCTTGACGTTCCATAGTCTCACCGTCTAATCTCCACTTCCCGATACGATGAACTCTGAATCACTGGATATAGCCACAGCATATACATAACTAGTGTGACCACTCATGGTCTTACAGGTACCTGTCTTGACGTCCCATAGTCTCACCGTATAATCCTAACTTCCCGATACGATGAACTCTGAATCACTGGATATAGCCACAGCATATACATAACTAGTGTGACCACTCATGGTCTTACAGGTACCTGTCTTGACGTCCCATAGTCTCACCGTCTAATCTCCACTTCCCGATACGATGAACTCTGAATCACTGGATATAGCCACAGCATATACATGACTAGTGTGACCACTCATGGTCTTACAGGTACCTGTCTTGACGTTCCATAGTCTCACCGTTTAATCTGCACTTCCCGATACGATGAACTCTGAATCACTGGATATAGCCACAGCATATACATAATTAGTGTGACCACTCATGGTCTTACAGGTACCTGTCTTGACGTCCCATAGTCTCACCGTCTTATCTCTACTTCCCGATACGATGAACTCTGAATCACTGGATATAGCCACAGCATATACCTAATTTGTGTGACCACTCATGGTCTTACAGGTACCTGTCTTGACGTTCCATAGTCTCACCGTCTTATCATCACTTCCCGATACGATGAACTCTGAAGCACTGGAAATAGCCACAGCAGATACATAATTAGTGTGACCACTCATGGTCTTACAGGTACCTGTCTTGACGTCCCATAGTCTCACCGTATAATCCTAACTTCCCGATACGATGAACTCTGAATCACTGGATATAGCCACAGCATATACATAATTAGTGTGACCACTCATGGTCTTACAGGTACCTGTCTTGACGTCCCATAGTCTCACCGTATAATCCTAACTTCCCGATACGATGAACTCTGAATCACTGGATATAGCCACAGCATATACATGACTAATGTGACCACTCATGGTCTTACAGGTACCTGTCTTGACGTTCCATAGTCTCACCGTATAATCTCCACTACCCGATACGATGAACTCTGAATCACTGGATATAGCCACAGCATATACATGACTAGTGTGACCACTCATGGTCTTACAGGTACCTGTCTTGACGTCCCATAGTCTCACCGTATAATCCTAACTTCCCGATACGATGAACTCTGAATCACTGGATATAGCCACAGCATATACATAACTAGTGTGACCACTCATGGTCTTACAGGTACCTGTCTTGACGTCCCATAGTCTCACCGTCTCATCATCACTTCCCGATACGATGAACTCTGAATCACTGGATATAGCCACAGCATATACATAACTAGTGTGACCACTCATGGTCTTACAGGTACCTGTCTTGACGTTCCATAGTCTCACCGTCTAATCTCCACTTCCCGATACGATGAACTCTGAATCACTGGATATAGCCACAGCATATACCTAATTTGTGTGACCACTCATGGTCTTACAGGTACCTGTCTTGACGTTCCATAGTCTCACCGTATAATCTCCACTTACCGATACGATGAACTCTGAATCACTGGATATAGCCACAGCATATACATAACTAGTGTGACCACTCATGGTCTTACAGGTACCTGTCTTGACGTCCCATAGTCTCACCGTCTTATCTCTACTTCCCGATACGATGAACTCTGAATCACTGGATATAGCCACAGCATATACATAACTAGTGTGACCACTCATGGTCTTACAGGTACCTGTCTTGACGTCCCATAGTCTCACCGTTTAATCTGCACTTCCCGATACGATGAACTCTGAATCACTGGATATAGCCACAGCATATACAGAATCTGTGTGACCACTCATGGTCTTACAGGTACCTGTCTTGACGTCCCATAGTCTCACCGTATAATCATAACTTCCCGATACGATGAACTCTGAATCACTGGATATAGCCACAGCATATACCTAATTTGTGTGACCACTCATGGTCTTACAGGTACCTGTCTTGACGTTCCATAGTCTCACCGTCTTATCATACCTTCCCGATACGATGAACTCTGAAGCACTGGAAATAGCCACAGCAGATACATAATTAGTGTGACCACTCATGGTCTTACAGGTACCTGTCTTGACGTCCCATAGTCTCACCGTCTTATCATCACTTCCCGATACGATGAACTCTGAAGCACTGGAAATAGCCACAGCAGATACATAATTAGTGTGACCACTCATGGTCTTACAGGTACCTGTCTTGACGTCCCATAGTCTCACCGTCTTATCATCACTACCCGATACGTGAACTCTGAATCACTGGATATAGCCACAGCATATACCTAATTTGTGTGACCACTCATGGTCTTACAGGTACCTGTCTTGACGTCCCATAGTCTCACCGTATAATCCTAACTTCCCGATACGATGAACTCTGAATCACTGGATATAGCCACAGCATATACATAACTAGTGTGACCACTCATGGTCTTACAGGTACCTGTCTTGACGTTCCATAGTCTCACCGTCTAATCTCCACTTCCCGATACGATGAACTCTGAATCACTGGATATTGCCACAGCATATACATAACTAGTGTGACCACTCATGGTCTTACAGGTACCTGTCTTGACGTCCCATAGTCTCACCGTATAATCTACACTTCCCGATACGATGAACTCTGAATCACTGGATATAGCCACAGCATATACATAACTAGTGTGACCACTCATGGTCTTACAGGTACCTGTCTTGACGTCCCATAGTCTCACCGTCTAATCTCCACTTCCCGATACGATGAACTCTGAATCACTGGATATAGCCACAGCATATACAGAATCTGTGTGACCACTCATGGTCTTACAGGTACCTGTCTTGACGTCCCATAGTCTCACCGTATAATCATAACTTCCCGATACGATGAACTCTGAATCACTGGATATAGCCACAGCATATACCTAATTTGTGTGACCACTCATGGTCTTACAGGTACCTGTCTTGACGTTCCATAGTCTCACCGTCTTATCATCACTTCCCGATACGATGAACTCTGAAGCACTGGAAATAGCCACAGCAGATACATAATTAGTGTGACCACTCATGGTCTTACAGGTACCTGTCTTGACGTCCCATAGTCTCACCGTCTTATCATCACTACCCGATACGTGAACTCTGAATCACTGGATATTGCCACAGCATATACATAACTAGTGTGACCACTCATGGTCTTACAGGTACCTGTCTTGACGTCCCATAGTCTCACCGTATAATCTACACTTCCCGATACGATGAACTCTGAATCACTGGATAAAGCCACAGCATATACAGAATCTGTGTGACCACTCATGGTCTTACAGGTACCTGTCTTGACGTTCCATAGTCTCACCGTCTTATCATCACTTCCCGATACGATGAACTCTGAATCACTGGATATAGCCACAGCATATACAGAATCTGTGTGACCACTCATGGTCTTACAGGTACCTGTCTTGACGTCCCATAGTCTCACCGTCTCATCATCACTTCCCGATACGATGAACTCTGAATCACTGGATATAGCCACAGCATATACATAACTAGTGTGACCACTCATGGTCTTACAGGTACCTGTCTTGACGTTCCATAGTCTCACCGTCTAATCTCCACTTCCCGATACGATGAACTCTGAATCACTGGATATAGCCACAGCATATACCTAATTTGTGTGACCACTCATGGTCTTACAGGTACCTGTCTTGACGTTCCATAGTCTCACCGTATAATCTCCACTTACCGATACGATGAACTCTGAATCACTGGATATAGCCACAGCATATACATAACTAGTGTGACCACTCATGGTCTTACAGGTACCTGTCTTGACGTCCCATAGTCTCACCGTCTTATCATAACTTCCCGATACGATGAACTCTGAATCACTGGATATAGCCACAGCATATACATAATTAGTGTGACCACTCATGGTCTTACAGGTACCTGTCTTGACGTCCCATAGTCTCATCGTATAATCTGCACTTCCAGATACGATGAACTCTGAATCACTGGATATAGCCACAGCATATACATAACTAGTGTGACCACTCATGGTCTTACAGGTACCTGTCTTGACGTCCCATAGTCTCACCGTTTAATCTGCACTTCCCGATACGATGAACTCTGAATCACTGGATATAGCCACAGCATATACAGAATCTGTGTGACCACTCATGGTCTTACAGGTACCTGTCTTGACGTCCCATAGTCTCACCGTATAATCCTAACTTCCCGATACGATGAACTCTGAATCACTGGATATAGCCACAGCAGATACATAATTAGTGTGACCACTCATGGTCTTACAGGTACCTGTCTTGACGTTCCATAGTCTCACCGTTTAATCTGCACTTCCCGATACGATGAACTCTGAATCACTGGATATAGCCACAGCATATACATAACTAGTGTGACCACTCATGGTCTTACAGGTACCTGTCTTGACGTTCCATAGTCTCACCGTTTAATCTGCACTTCCCGATACGATGAACTCTGAATCACTGGATATAGCCACAGCATATACCTAATTTGTGTGACCACTCATGGTCTTACAGGTACCTGTCTTGACGTTCCATAGTCTCACCGTCTTATCATCACTTCCCGATACGATGAACTCTGAATCACTGGATATAGCCACAGCATATACATAACTAGTGTGACCACTCATGGTCTTACAGGTACCTGTCTTGACGTCCCATAGTCTCACCGTATAATCCTAACTTCCCGATACGATGAACTCTGAATCACTGGATATAGCCACAGCATATACCTAATTTGTGTGACCACTCATGGTCTTACAGGTACCTGTCTTGACGTCCCATAGTCTCACCGTCTTATCATCACTACCCGATACGTGAACTCTGAATCACTGGATATAGCCACAGCATATACCTAATTTGTGTGACCACTCATGGTCTTACAGGTACCTGTCTTGACGTCCCATAGTCTCACCGTCTAATCTCCACTTCCCGATACGATGAACTCTGAATCACTGGATATAGCCACAGCATATACATAACTAGTGTGACCACTCATGGTCTTACAGGTACCTGTCTTGACGTCCCATAGTCTCACCGTATAATCTACACTTCCCGATACGATGAACTCTGAATCACTGGATATAGCCACAGCATATACATAACTAGTGTGACCACTCATGGTCTTACAGGTACCTGTCTTGACGTCCCATAGTCTCACCGTCTCATCATCACTTCCCGATACGATGAACTCTGAATCACTGGATATAGCCACAGCATATACAGAATCTGTGTGACCACTCATGGTCTTACAGGTACCTGTCTTGACGTCCCATAGTCTCACCGTATAATCATAACTTCCCGATACGATGAACTCTGAATCACTGGATATAGCCACAGCATATACCTAATTTGTGTGACCACTCATGGTCTTACAGGTACCTGTCTTGACGTTCCATAGTCTCACCGTCTTATCATCACTTCCCGATACGATGAACTCTGAATCACTGGATATAGCCACAGCAGATACATAATTAGTGTGACCACTCATGGTCTTACAGGTACCTGTCTTGACGTCCCATAGTCTCACCGTCTTATCATCACTTCCCGATACGATGAACTCTGAAGCACTGGAAATAGCCACAGCAGATACATAATTAGTGTGACCACTCATGGTCTTACAGGTACCTGTCTTGACGTCCCATAGTCTCACCGTCTTATCATCACTACCCGATACGTGAACTCTGAATCACTGGATATAGCCACAGCATATACAGAATCTGTGTGACCACTCATGGTCTTACAGGTACCTGTCTTGACGTCCCATAGTCTCACCGTCTTATCATCACTTCCCGATACGATGAACTCTGAAGCACTGGAAATAGCCACAGCATATACCTAATTAGTGTGACCACTCATGGTCTTACAGGTACCTGTCTTGACGTTCCATAGTCTCACCGTCTTATCATCACTTCCCGATACGATGAACTCTGAATCACTGGATATAGCCACAGCAGATACATAATTAGTGTGACCACTCATGGTCTTACAGGTACCTGTCTTGACGTCCCATAGTCTCACCGTCTTATCATCACTTCCCGATACGATGAACTCTGAAGCACTGGAAATAGCCACAGCAGATACATAACTAGTGTGACCACTCATGGTCTTACAGGTACCTGTCTTGACGTCCCATAGTCTCACCGTCTTATCATCACTACCCGATACGATGAACTCTGAATCACTGGATATAGCCACAGAATATACAACATTAGTGTGACCACTCATGGTCTTACAGGTACCTGTCTTGACGTCCCATAGTCTCACCGTCTAATCTGCACTTCCCGATACGATGAACTCTGAATCACTGGATATAGCCACAGCATATACATGACTAATGTGACCACTCATGGTCTTACAGGTACCTGTCTCGACGTCCCATAGTCTCACCGTATAATCTGCACTTCCCGATACGATGAACTCTGAATCACTGGATATAGCCACATGATAATACTTAACTAGTGTGACCACTCATGGTCTTACAGGTACCTGTCTTGACGACCCATAGTCTCACCGTCTCATCATCACTTCCCGATACGATGAACTCTGAATCACTGGATATAGCCACAGCAGATACATAACTAGTGTGACCACTCATGGTCTTACAGGTACCTGTCTTGACGTCCCATAGTCTCACCGTCTAATCTCCACTTCCCGATACGATGAACTCTGAATCACTGGATATAGCCACAGAATATACAACATTAGTGTGACCACTCATGGTCTTACAGGTACCTGTCTCGACGTCCCATAGTCTCACCGTATAATCTGCACTTCCCGATACGATGAACTCTGAATCACTGGATATAGCACATGATAATGCAGAACTAGTGTGACCACTCATGGTCTTACAGGTACCTGTCTCGACGTCCCATAGTCTCACCGTATAATCTGCACTTCCCGATACGATGAACTCTGAATCACTGGATATAGCCACAGCATATGCATGACTAGTGTGACCACTCATGGTCTTACAGGTACCTGTCTTGACGTCCCATAGTCTCACCGTCTAATCTGCACTTCCCGATACGATGAACTCTGAATCACTGGATATAGCACATGATAATGCAGAACTAGTGTGACCACTCATGGTCTTACAGGTACCTGTCTCGACGTCCCATAGTCTCACCGTCTAATCTGCACTTCCCGATACGATGAACTCTGAATCACTGGATATAGCCACAGCATATGCATGACTAATGTGACCACTCATGGTCTTACAGGTACCTGTCTTGACGTCCCATAGTCTCACCGTCTTATCTCAACTTCCCGATACGATGAACTCTGAATCACTGGATATAGCCACAGAATATACAACATTAGTGTGACCACTCATGGTCTTACAGGTACCTGTCTTGACGTCCCATAGTCTCACCGTCTAATCTGCACTTCCCGATACGATGAACTCTGAATCACTGGATATAGCCACAGCATATACATAATGTGTATAACCACTCATGGTCTTACAGGTACCTGTCTTGACGTCCCATAGTCTCACCGTATAATCTGCACTTCCCGATACGATGAACTCTGAATCACTGGATATAGCACATGATAATACAGAACTAGTGTGACCACTCATGGTCTTACAGGTACCTGTCTTGACGTCCCATAGTCTCACCGTACTATCATAACTTCACGATACGATGAACTCTGAATCACTGGATATAGCCACAGCATATACATAATGTGTATAACCACTCATGGTCTTACAGGTACCTGTCTTGACGTCCCATAGTCTCACCGTATAATCTGCACTTCCCGATACGATGAACTCTGAATCACTGGATATAGCCACAGAATATACAATACTAGTGTGACCACTCATGGTCTTACAGGTACCTGTCTCGACGTCCCATAGTCTCACCGTCTTATCATCACTTCCCGATACAATGAACTCTGAATCACTGGATATAGCCACTGATAATACTGAATCTGTGTGACCACTCATGGTCTTACAGGTACCTGTCTCGACGTCCCATAGTCTCACCGTATAATCTGCACTTCCCGATACGATGAACTCTGAATCACTGGATATAGCACATGATAATGCAGAACTAGTGTGACCACTCATGGTCTTACAGGTACCTGTCTCGACGTCCCATAGTCTCACCGTATAATCTGCACTTCCCGATACGATGAACTCTGAATCACTGGATATAGCCACAGCATATGCATGACTAATGTGACCACTCATGGTCTTACAGGTACCTGTCTTGACGTCCCATAGTCTCACCGTCTAATCTGCACTTCCCGATACGATGAACTCTGAATCACTGGATATAGCCACAGCATATGCATGACTAATGTGACCACTCATGGTCTTACAGGTACCTGTCTCGACGTCCCATAGTCTCACCGTCTAATCTGCACTTCCCGATACGATGAACTCTGAATCACTGGATATAGCCACAGAGTATACAAAATTAGTGTGACCACTCATGGTCTTACAGGTACCTGTCTTGACGTCCCATAGTCTCACCGTATAATCTGCACTTCCTGATACGATGAACTCTGAATCACTGGATATAGCCACAGCATATACAACATTAGTGTGACCACTCATGGTCTTACAGGTACCTGTCTCGACGTCCCATAGTCTCACCGTATAATCTGCACTTCCTGATACGATGAACTCTGAATCACTGGATATAGCCACAGCATATACATAACTAATGTGACCAATCATGGTCTTACAGGTACCTGTCTTGACGTCCCATAGTCTCACCGTATAATCTGCACTTCCCGATACGATGAACTCTGAATCACTGGATATAGCCACAGAGTATACAAAATTAGTGTGACCACTCATGGTCTTACAGGTACCTGTCTCGACGTCACATAGTCTCACCGTCTAATCTGCACTTCCCGATACGATGAACTCTGAATCACTGGATATAGCCACAGCATATACAACATTAGTGTGACCACTCATGGTCTTACAGGTACCTGTCTTGACGTCCCATAGTCTCACCGTCTTATCTCAACTTCCCGATACGATGAACTCTGAATCACTGGATATAGCCACAGCATATGCATGACTAATGTGACCACTCATGGTCTTACAGGTACCTGTCTTGACGTCCCATAGTCTCACCGTCTAATCTGCACTTCCCGATACGATGAACTCTGAATCACTGGATATAGCACATGATAATGCAGAACTAGTGTGACCACTCATGGTCTTACAGGTACCTGTCTTGACGTCCCATAGTCTCACCGTATAATCTGCACTTCCCGATACGATGAACTCTGAATCACTGGATATAGCACATGATAATACAGAACTAGTGTGACCACTCATGGTCTTACAGGTACCTGTCTTGACGTCCCATAGTCTCACCGTACTATCATAACTTCACGATACGATGAACTCTGAATCACTGGATATAGCCACAGCATATACATAATGTGTATAACCACTCATGGTCTTACAGGTACCTGTCTTGACGTCCCATAGTCTCACCGTATAATCTGCACTTCCCGATACGATGAACTCTGAATCACTGGATATAGCCACAGAATATACAATACTAGTGTGACCACTCATGGTCTTACAGGTACCTGTCTCGACGTCCCATAGTCTCACCGTCTTATCATCACTTCCCGATACAATGAACTCTGAATCACTGGATATAGCCACTGATAATACTGAATCTGTGTGACCACTCATGGTCTTACAGGTACCTGTCTCGACGTCCCATAGTCTCACCGTATAATCTGCACTTCCCGATACGATGAACTCTGAATCACTGGATATAGCACATGATAATGCAGAACTAGTGTGACCACTCATGGTCTTACAGGTACCTGTCTCGACGTCCCATAGTCTCACCGTATAATCTGCACTTCCCGATACGATGAACTCTGAATCACTGGATATAGCCACAGCATATACAACACTAGTGTGACCACTCATGGTCTTACAGGTACCTGTCTCGACGTCCCATAGTCTCACCGTATAATCTGCACTTCCCGATACGATGAACTCTGAATCACTGGATATAGCCACAGAATATACAACATTAGTGTGACCACTCATGGTCTTACAGGTACCTGTCTTGACGTCCCATAGTCTCACCGTCTAATCTGCACTTCCCGATACGATGAACTCTGAATCACTGGATATAGCCACAGAGTATACAAAATTAGTGTGACCACTCATGGTCTTACAGGTACCTGTCTTGACGTCCCATAGTCTCACCGTATAATCATGACTTCCCGATACGATGAACTCTGAATCACTGGATATAGCCACAGCATATACAACATTAGTGTGACCACTCATGGTCTTACAGGTACCTGTCTTGACGTCCCATAGTCTCACCGTACTATCATAACTTCACGATACGATGAACTCTGAATCACTGGATATAGCCACAGCATATACAACATTAGTGTGACCACTCATGGTCTTACAGGTACCTGTCTTGACGTCCCATAGTCTCACCGTACTATCATAACTTCACGATACGATGAACTCTGAATCACTGGATATAGCCACAGCATATACAACATTAGTGTGACCACTCATGGTCTTACAGGTACCTGTCTTGACGTCCCATAGTCTCACCGTACTATCATGACTTCCCGATACGATGAACTCTGAATCACTGGATATAGCCACAGCATATACAACATTAGTGTGACCACTCATGGTCTTACAGGTACCTGTCTCGACGTCCCATAGTCTCACCGTATAATCTGCACTTCCTGATACGATGAACTCTGAATCACTGGATATAGCCACAGCATATACATAACTAATGTGACCAATCATGGTCTTACAGGTACCTGTCTTGACGTCCCATAGTCTCACCGTATAATCTGCACTTCCCGATACGATGAACTCTGAATCACTGGATATAGCCACAGAGTATACAAAATTAGTGTGACCACTCATGGTCTTACAGGTACCTGTCTCGACGTCACATAGTCTCACCGTCTAATCTGCACTTCCCGATACGATGAACTCTGAATCACTGGATATAGCCACAGCATATACAACATTAGTGTGACCACTCATGGTCTTACAGGTACCTGTCTTGACGTCCCATAGTCTCACCGTCTTATCTCAACTTCCCGATACGATGAACTCTGAATCACTGGATATAGCCACAGAATATACAACATTAGTGTGACCACTCATGGTCTTACAGGTACCTGTCTTGACGTCCCATAGTCTCACCGTCTAATCTGCACTTCCCGATACGATGAACTCTGAATCACTGGATATAGCCACAGCATATACATAATGTGTATAACCACTCATGGTCTTACAGGTACCTGTCTTGACGTCCCATAGTCTCACCGTATAATCTGCACTTCCCGATACGATGAACTCTGAATCACTGGATATAGCACATGATAATACAGAACTAGTGTGACCACTCATGGTCTTACAGGTACCTGTCTTGACGTCCCATAGTCTCACCGTATAATCTGCACTTCCCGATACGATGAACTCTGAATCACTGGATATAGCCACAGCATATACATAATGTGTATAACCACTCATGGTCTTACAGGTACCTGTCTTGACGTCCCATAGTCTCACCGTCTAATCTGCACTTCCTGATACGATGAACTCTGAATCACTGGATATAGCCACAGCATATACATGACTAATGTGACCACTCATGGTCTTACAGGTACCTGTCTCGACGTCCCATAGTCTCACCGTATAATCTGCACTTCCCGATACGATGAACTCTGAATCACTGGATATAGCCACAGAGTATACAAAATTAGTGTGACCACTCATGGTCTTACAGGTACCTGTCTCGACGTCACATAGTCTCACCGTCTAATCTGCACTTCCCGATACGATGAACTCTGAATCACTGGATATAGCCACAGCATATACAACATTAGTGTGACCACTCATGGTCTTACAGGTACCTGTCTTGACGTCCCATAGTCTCACCGTCTTATCTCAACTTCCCGATACGATGAACTCTGAATCACTGGATATAGCCACAGCATATGCATGACTAATGTGACCACTCATGGTCTTACAGGTACCTGTCTTGACGTCCCATAGTCTCACCGTCTAATCTGCACTTCCCGATACGATGAACTCTGAATCACTGGATATAGCACATGATAATGCAGAACTAGTGTGACCACTCATGGTCTTACAGGTACCTGTCTTGACGTCCCATAGTCTCACCGTATAATCTGCACTTCCCGATACGATGAACTCTGAATCACTGGATATAGCACATGATAATACAGAACTAGTGTGACCACTCATGGTCTTACAGGTACCTGTCTTGACGTCCCATAGTCTCACCGTACTATCATAACTTCACGATACGATGAACTCTGAATCACTGGATATAGCCACAGCATATACATAATGTGTATAACCACTCATGGTCTTACAGGTACCTGTCTTGACGTCCCATAGTCTCACCGTATAATCTGCACTTCCCGATACGATGAACTCTGAATCACTGGATATAGCCACAGAATATACAATACTAGTGTGACCACTCATGGTCTTACAGGTACCTGTCTCGACGTCCCATAGTCTCACCGTCTTATCATCACTTCCCGATACAATGAACTCTGAATCACTGGATATAGCCACTGATAATACTGAATCTGTGTGACCACTCATGGTCTTACAGGTACCTGTCTCGACGTCCCATAGTCTCACCGTATAATCTGCACTTCCCGATACGATGAACTCTGAATCACTGGATATAGCACATGATAATGCAGAACTAGTGTGACCACTCATGGTCTTACAGGTACCTGTCTCGACGTCCCATAGTCTCACCGTATAATCTGCACTTCCCGATACGATGAACTCTGAATCACTGGATATAGCCACAGCATATACAACACTAGTGTGACCACTCATGGTCTTACAGGTACCTGTCTCGACGTCCCATAGTCTCACCGTATAATCTGCACTTCCCGATACGATGAACTCTGAATCACTGGATATAGCCACAGAATATACAACATTAGTGTGACCACTCATGGTCTTACAGGTACCTGTCTTGACGTCCCATAGTCTCACCGTCTAATCTGCACTTCCCGATACGATGAACTCTGAATCACTGGATATAGCCACAGAGTATACAAAATTAGTGTGACCACTCATGGTCTTACAGGTACCTGTCTTGACGTCCCATAGTCTCACCGTATAATCATGACTTCCCGATACGATGAACTCTGAATCACTGGATATAGCCACAGCATATACAACATTAGTGTGACCACTCATGGTCTTACAGGTACCTGTCTTGACGTCCCATAGTCTCACCGTACTATCATAACTTCACGATACGATGAACTCTGAATCACTGGATATAGCCACAGCATATACAACATTAGTGTGACCACTCATGGTCTTACAGGTACCTGTCTTGACGTCCCATAGTCTCACCGTACTATCATAACTTCACGATACGATGAACTCTGAATCACTGGATATAGCCACAGCATATACAACATTAGTGTGACCACTCATGGTCTTACAGGTACCTGTCTTGACGTCCCATAGTCTCACCGTACTATCATGACTTCCCGATACGATGAACTCTGAATCACTGGATATAGCCACAGCATATACAACATTAGTGTGACCACTCATGGTCTTACAGGTACCTGTCTCGACGTCCCATAGTCTCACCGTATAATCTGCACTTCCTGATACGATGAACTCTGAATCACTGGATATAGCCACAGCATATACATAACTAATGTGACCAATCATGGTCTTACAGGTACCTGTCTTGACGTCCCATAGTCTCACCGTATAATCTGCACTTCCCGATACGATGAACTCTGAATCACTGGATATAGCCACAGAGTATACAAAATTAGTGTGACCACTCATGGTCTTACAGGTACCTGTCTCGACGTCACATAGTCTCACCGTCTAATCTGCACTTCCCGATACGATGAACTCTGAATCACTGGATATAGCCACAGCATATACAACATTAGTGTGACCACTCATGGTCTTACAGGTACCTGTCTTGACGTCCCATAGTCTCACCGTCTTATCTCAACTTCCCGATACGATGAACTCTGAATCACTGGATATAGCCACAGAATATACAACATTAGTGTGACCACTCATGGTCTTACAGGTACCTGTCTTGACGTCCCATAGTCTCACCGTCTAATCTGCACTTCCCGATACGATGAACTCTGAATCACTGGATATAGCCACAGCATATACATAATGTGTATAACCACTCATGGTCTTACAGGTACCTGTCTTGACGTCCCATAGTCTCACCGTATAATCTGCACTTCCCGATACGATGAACTCTGAATCACTGGATATAGCACATGATAATACAGAACTAGTGTGACCACTCATGGTCTTACAGGTACCTGTCTTGACGTCCCATAGTCTCACCGTATAATCTGCACTTCCCGATACGATGAACTCTGAATCACTGGATATAGCCACAGCATATACATAATGTGTATAACCACTCATGGTCTTACAGGTACCTGTCTTGACGTCCCATAGTCTCACCGTCTAATCTGCACTTCCTGATACGATGAACTCTGAATCACTGGATATAGCCACAGCATATACATGACTAATGTGACCACTCATGGTCTTACAGGTACCTGTCTCGACGTCCCATAGTCTCACCGTATAATCTGCACTTCCCGATACGATGAACTCTGAATCACTGGATATAGCACATGATAATACAGAACTAGTGTGACCACTCATGGTCTTACAGGTACCTGTCTCGACGTCCCATAGTCTCACCGTATAATCTGCACTTCCCGATACGATGAACTCTGAATCACTGGATATAGCACATGATAATACTCAACTAGTGTGACCACTCATGGTCTTACAGGTACCTGTCTTGACGTCCCATAGTCTCACCGTATAATCTGCACTTCCCGATACGATGAACTCTGAATCACTGGATATAGCACATGATAATAAAGAACTAGTGTGACCACTCATGGTCTTACAGGTACCTGTCTTGACGTCCCATAGTCTCACCGTATAATCTGCACTTCCCGATACGATGAACTCTGAATCACTGGATATAGCCACAGCATATACATAATGTGTATAACCACTCATGGTCTTACAGGTACCTGTCTTGACGTCCCATAGTCTCACCGTATAATCATGACTTCCCGATACGATGAACTCTGAATCACTGGATATAGCCACAGCATATAAAACATTAGTGTGACCACTCATGGTCTTACAGGTACCTGTCTTGACGTCCCATAGTCTCACCGTCTAATCTCCACTTCCCGATACGATGAACTCTGAATCACTGGATATAGCCACAGAATATACAACATTAGTGTGACCACTCATGGTCTTACAGGTACCTGTCTTGACGTCCCATAGTCTCACCGTCTAATCTGCACTTCCCGATACGATGAACTCTGAATCACTGGATATAGCCACAGCATATACATGACTAATGTGACCACTCATGGTCTTACAGGTACCTGTCTCGACGTCCCATAGTCTCACCGTATAATCTGCACTTCCCGATACGATGAACTCTGAATCACTGGATATAGCCACATGATAATACTTAACTAGTGTGACCACTCATGGTCTTACAGGTACCTGTCTTGACGTCCCATAGTCTCACCGTATAATCTGCACTTCCCGATACGATGAACTCTGAATCACTGGATATAGCCACAGCATATACATAATGTGTATAACCACTCATGGTCTTACAGGTACCTGTCTCGACGTCCCATAGTCTCACCGTATAATCTGCACTTCCCGATACGATGAACTCTGAATCACTGGATATAGCACATGATAATGCAGAACTAGTGTGACCACTCATGGTCTTACAGGTACCTGTCTCGACGTCCCATAGTCTCACCGTCTAATCTGCACTTCCCGATACGATGAACTCTGAATCACTGGATATAGCCACAGCATATGCATGACTAATGTGACCACTCATGGTCTTACAGGTACCTGTCTTGACGTCCCATAGTCTCACCGTCTAATCTGCACTTCCCGATACGATGAACTCTGAATCACTGGATATAGCCACAGCATATACATGACTAATGTGACCACTCATGGTCTTACAGGTACCTGTCTCGACGTCCCATAGTCTCACCGTATAATCTGCACTTCCCGATACGATGAACTCTGAATCACTGGATATAGCCACAGCATATACATAATGTGTATAACCACTCATGGTCTTACAGGTACCTGTCTCGACGTCCCATAGTCTCACCGTATAATCTGCACTTCCCGATACGATGAACTCTGAATCACTGGATATAGCACATGATAATGCAGAACTAGTGTGACCACTCATGGTCTTACAGGTACCTGTCTCGACGTCCCATAGTCTCACCGTATAATCTGCACTTCCCGATACGATGAACTCTGAATCACTGGATATAGCCACAGAATATACAACACTAGTGTGACCACTCATGGTCTTACAGGTACCTGTCTTGACGTCCCATAGTCTCACCGTATAATCTGCACTTCCCGATACGATGAACTCTGAATCACTGGATATAGCCACAGAATATACAATACTAGTGTGACCACTCATGGTCTTACAGGTACCTGTCTCGACGTCCCATAGTCTCACCGTCTTATCATCACTTCCCGATACAATGAACTCTGAATCACTGGATATAGCCACTGATAATACTGAATCTGTGTGACCACTCATGGTCTTACAGCTACCTGACTTGACGTCCCATAGTCTCACCGTCTTATCATCACTTCCCGATACAATGAACTCTGAATCACTGGATATAGCCACAGATCATACTGAATCTGTGTGACCACTCATGGTCTTACAGCTACCTGTCTTGACGTCCCATAGTCTCACCGTATAATCTGCACTTCCCGATACGATGAACTCTGAATCACTGGATATAGCACATGATAATACAGAACTAGTGTGACCACTCATGGTCTTACAGGTACCTGTCTTGACGTCCCATAGTCTCACCGTATAATCTGCACTTCCCGATACGATGAACTCTGAATCACTGGATATAGCACATGATAATACTCAACTAGTGTGACCACTCATGGTCTTACAGGTACCTGTCTTGACTTCCCATAGTCTCACCGTATAATCTGCACTTCCCGATACGATGAACTCTGAATCACTGGATATAGCACATGATAATAAAGAACTAGTGTGACCACTCATGGTCTTACAGGTACCTGTCTTGACGTCCCATAGTCTCACCGTCTAATCTGCACTTCCCGATACGATGAACTCTGAATCACTGGATATAGCCACAGCATATACATAATGTGTATAACCACTCATGGTCTTACAGGTACCTGTCTTGACGTCCCATAGTCTCACCGTCTAATCTCCACTTCCCGATACGATGAACTCTGAATCACTGGATATAGCCATAGCAGATACATAATTTGTGTGACCACTCATGGTCTTACAGCTACCTGTCTTGACGTCCCATAGTCTCACCGTCTAATCTAAACTTCCCGATACGATGAACTCTGAATCACTGGATATAGCCACAGCAGATACATAATTTGTGTGACCACTCATGGTCTTACAGGTACCTGTCTTGACGTCCCATAGTCTCACCGTCTAATCTCCACTTCCCGATACGATGAACTCTGAATCACTGGATATAGCACATGATAATACTCAACTAGTGTGACCACTCATGGTCTTACAGGTACCTGTCTTGACGTCCCATAGTCTCACCGTATAATCTGCACTTCCCGATACGATGAACTCTGAATCACTGGATATAGCCACAGCATATACATAATGTGTATAACCACTCATGGTCTTACAGGTACCTGTCTTGACGTCCCATAGTCTCACCGTATAATCATGACTTCCCGATACGATGAACTCTGAATCACTGGATATAGCCACAGCATATACATAATGTGTATAACCACTCATGGTCTTACAGGTACCTGTCTTGACGTCCCATAGTCTCACCGTATAATCATGACTTCCCGATACGATGAACTCTGAATCACTGGATATAGCCACAGAATATACAACATTAGTGTGACCACTCATGGTCTTACAGGTACCTGTCTTGACGTCCCATAGTCTCACCGTCTAATCTGCACTTCCCGATACGATGAACTCTGAATCACTGGATATAGCCACAGCATATACATGACTAATGTGACCACTCATGGTCTTACAGGTACCTGTCTTGACGTCCCATAGTCTCACCGTCTAATCTGCACTTCCCGATACGATGAACTCTGAATCACTGGATATAGCCACAGCATATACATGACTAATGTGACCACTCATGGTCTTACAGGTACCTGTCTCGACGTCCCATAGTCTCACCGTATAATCTGCACTTCCCGATACGATGAACTCTGAATCACTGGATATAGCACATGATAATACAGAACTAGTGTGACCACTCATGGTCTTACAGGTACCTGTCTTGACGTCCCATAGTCTCACCGTATAATCTGCACTTCCCGATACGATGAACTCTGAATCACTGGATATAGCCACAGCATATACATAATGTGTATAACCACTCATGGTCTTACAGGTACCTGTCTCGACGTCCCATAGTCTCACCGTATAATCTGCACTTCCCGATACGATGAACTCTGAATCACTGGATATAGCCACAGCATATACAACATTAGTGTGACCACTCATGGTCTTACAGGTACCTGTCTCGACGTCCCATAGTCTCACCGTATAATCTGCACTTCCCGATACAATGAACTCTGAATTACTGGATATAGCCACAGATCATACTGAATCTGTGTGACCACTCATGGTCTTACAGGTACCTGTCTCGACGTCCCATAGTCTCACCGTATAATCTGCACTTCCCGATACGATGAACTCTGAATCACTGGATATAGCCACAGAATATACAACACTAGTGTGACCACTCATGGTCTTACAGGTACCTGTCTTGACGTCCCATAGTCTCACCGTATAATCTGCACTTCCCGATACGATGAACTCTGAATCACTGGATATAGCCACAGAATATACAATACTAGTGTGACCACTCATGGTCTTACAGGTACCTGTCTTGACGTCCCATAGTCTCACCGTCTAATCTCCACTTCCCGATACGATGAACTCTGAATCACTGGATATAGCCACAGAATATACAATACTAGTGTGACCACTCATGGTCTTACAGGTACCTGTCTCGACGTCCCATAGTCTCACCGTCTTATCATCACTTCCCGATACAATGAACTCTGAATCACTGGATATAGCCACAGATCATACTGAATCTGTGTGACCACTCATGGTCTTACAGGTACCTGTCTTGACGTCCCATAGTCTCACCGTATAATCTGCACTTCCCGATACGATGAACTCTGAATCACTGGATATAGCCACAGCATATACATAATGTGTATAACCACTCATGGTCTTACAGGTACCTGTCTTGACGTCCCATAGTCTCACCGTCTAATCTCCACTTCCCGATACGATGAACTCTGAATCACTGGATATAGCCATAGCAGATACATAATTTGTGTGACCACTCATGGTCTTACAGCTACCTGTCTTGACGTCCCATAGTCTCACCGTCTAATCTAAACTTCCCGATACGATGAACTCTGAATCACTGGATATAGCCACAGCAGATACATAATTTGTGTGACCACTCATGGTCTTACAGGTACCTGTCTTGACGTCCCATAGTCTCACCGTCTAATCTCCACTTCCCGATACGATGAACTCTGAATCACTGGATATAGCACATGATAATACTCAACTAGTGTGACCACTCATGGTCTTACAGGTACCTGTCTTGACGTCCCATAGTCTCACCGTATAATCTGCACTTCCCGATACGATGAACTCTGAATCACTGGATATAGCCACAGCATATACATAATGTGTATAACCACTCATGGTCTTACAGGTACCTGTCTTGACGTCCCATAGTCTCACCGTATAATCATGACTTCCCGATACGATGAACTCTGAATCACTGGATATAGCCATAGCAGATACATAATTTGTGTGACCACTCATGGTCTTACAGGTACCTGACTTGACGTCCCATAGTCTCACCGTATAATCTAAACTTCCCGATACGATGAACTCTGAATCACTGGATATAGCCACAGCAGATACATAATTTGTGTGACCACTCATGGTCTTACAGGTACCTGTCTTGACGTCCCATAGTCTCACCGTCTAATCTAAACTTCCCGATACGATGAACTCTGAATCACTGGATATAGCCACAGCATATACATAATGTGTATAACAAATCATGGTCTTACAGGTACCTGTCTTGACGTCCCATAGTCTCACCGTATAATCTGCACTTCCCGATACGATGAACTCTGAATCACTGGATATAGCCACAGCATATACATAATGTGTATAACCACTCATGGTCTTACAGGTACCTGTCTTGACGTCCCATAGTCTCACCGTATAATCTGCACTTCCCGATACGATGAACTCTGAATCACTGGATATAGCACATGATAATACAGAACTAGTGTGACCACTCATGGTCTTACAGGTACCTGTCTTGACGTCCCATAGTCTCACCGTCTAATCTCCACTTCCCGATACGATGAACTCTGAATCACTGGATATAGCCACAGAATATACAATACTAGTGTGACCACTCATGGTCTTACAGGTACCTGTCTCGACGTCCCATAGTCTCACCGTCTAATCTGCACTTCCCGATACGATGAACTCTGAATCACTGGATATAGCCACAGAATATACAATACTAGTGTGACCACTCATGGTCTTACAGGTACCTGTCTTGACGTCCCATAGTCTCACCGTATAATCTGCACTTCCCGATACGATGAACTCTGAATCACTGGATATAGCACATGATAATACAGAACTAGTGTGACCACTCATGGTCTTACAGGTACCTGTCTTGACGTCCCATAGTCTCACCGTATAATCTGCACTTCCCGATACAATGAACTCTGAATCACTGGATATAGCCACAGATCATACTGAATCTGTGTGACCACTCATGGTCTTACAGCTACCTGACTTGACGTCCCAAAGTCTCACCGTATAATCTGCACTTCCCGATACGATGAACTCTGAATCACTGGATATAGCCACAGATCATACTGAATCTTTGTGACCACTCATGGTCTTACAGCTACCTGACTTGACGTCCCAAAGTCTCACCGTATAATCTGCACTTCCCGATACGATGAACTCTGAATCACTGGATATAGCCACTGATCATACTGAATCTGTGTGACCACTCATGGTCTTACAGCTACCTGACTTGACGTCCCATAGTCTCACCGTCTTATCATCACTTCCCGATACGATGAACTCTGAATCACTGGATATAGCCACAGATCATACTGAATCTGTGTGACCACTCATGGTCTTACAGCTACCTGACTTGACGTCCCATAGTCTCACCGTCTAATCTGCACTTCCCGATACGATGAACTCTGAATCACTGGATATAGCCACAGCATATACATAATGTGTATAACCACTCATGGTCTTACAGGTACCTGTCTTGACGTCCCATAGTCTCACCGTCTAATCTGCACTTCCCGATACGATGAACTCTGAATCACTGGATATAGCCACAGCATATACAACATTAGTGTGACCACTCATGGTCTTACAGGTACCTGTCTCGACGTCCCATAGTCTCACCGTATAATCTGCACTTCCCGATACGATGAACTCTGAATCACTGGATATAGCACATGATAATACAGAACTAGTGTGACCACTCATGGTCTTACAGGTACCTGTCTTGACGTCCCATAGTCTCACCGTCTAATCTCCACTTCCCGATACGATGAACTCTGAATCACTGGATATAGCCACAGCATATACATGACTAATGTGACCACTCATGGTCTTACAGGTACCTGTCTCGACGTCCCATAGTCTCACCGTATAATCTGCACTTCCCGATACGATGAACTCTGAATCACTGGATATAGCACATGATAATACAGAACTAGTGTGACCACTCATGGTCTTACAGGTACCTGTCTTGACGTCCCATAGTCTCACCGTATAATCTGCACTTCCCGATACGATGAACTCTGAATCACTGGATATAGCCACAGCATATACATAATGTGTATAACCACTCATGGTCTTACAGGTACCTGTCTCGACGTCCCATAGTCTCACCGTATAATCTGCACTTCCCGATACGATGAACTCTGAATCACTGGATATAGCCACAGCATATACAACATTAGTGTGACCACTCATGGTCTTACAGGTACCTGTCTCGACGTCCCATAGTCTCACCGTATAATCTGCACTTCCCGATACGATGAACTCTGAATCACTGGATATAGCACATGATAATACAGAACTAGTGTGACCACTCATGGTCTTACAGGTACCTGTCTTGACGTCCCATAGTCTCACCGTCTAATCTCCACTTCCCGATACGATGAACTCTGAATCACTGGATATAGCCACAGATCATACTGAATCTGTGTGACCACTCATGGTCTTACAGGTACCTGTCTCGACGTCCCATAGTCTCACCGTATAATCTGCACTTCCCGATACGATGAACTCTGAATCACTGGATATAGCCACAGAATATACAACACTAGTGTGACCACTCATGGTCTTACAGGTACCTGTCTTGACGTCCCATAGTCTCACCGTATAATCTGCACTTCCCGATACGATGAACTCTGAATCACTGGATATAGCCACAGCATATACATAATGTGTATAACCACTCATGGTCTTACAGGTACCTGTCTCGACGTCCCATAGTCTCACCGTATAATCTGCACTTCCCGATACGATGAACTCTGAATCACTGGATATAGCCACAGCATATACAACATTAGTGTGACCACTCATGGTCTTACAGGTACCTGTCTCGACGTCCCATAGTCTCACCGTATAATCTGCACTTCCCGATACAATGAACTCTGAATTACTGGATATAGCCACAGATCATACTGAATCTGTGTGACCACTCATGGTCTTACAGGTACCTGTCTTGACGTCCCATAGTCTCACCGTATAATCTGCACTTCCCGATACGATGAACTCTGAATCACTGGATATAGCCACAGCATATACATAATGTGTATAACCACTCATGGTCTTACAGGTACCTGTCTCGACGTCCCATAGTCTCACCGTATAATCTGCACTTCCCGATACGATGAACTCTGAATCACTGGATATAGCACATGATAATACAGAACTAGTGTGACCACTCATGGTCTTACAGGTACCTGTCTCGACGTCCCATAGTCTCACCGTATAATCTGCACTTCCCGATACGATGAACTCTGAATCACTGGATATAGCACATGATAATACTCAACTAGTGTGACCACTCATGGTCTTACAGGTACCTGTCTTGACTTCCCATAGTCTCACCGTATAATCTGCACTTCCCGATACGATGAACTCTGAATCACTGGATATAGCACATGATAATAAAGAACTAGTGTGACCACTCATGGTCTTACAGGTACCTGTCTTGACGTCCCATAGTCTCACCGTCTAATCTGCACTTCCCGATACGATGAACTCTGAATCACTGGATATAGCCACAGCATATACATAATGTGTATAACCACTCATGGTCTTACAGGTACCTGTCTTGACGTCCCATAGTCTCACCGTCTAATCTCCACTTCCCGATACGATGAACTCTGAATCACTGGATATAGCCATAGCAGATACATAATTTGTGTGACCACTCATGGTCTTACAGGTACCTGACTTGACGTCCCATAGTCTCACCGTCTAATCTAAACTTCCCGATACGATGAACTCTGAATCACTGGATATAGCCACAGCAGATACATAATTTGTGTGACCACTCATGGTCTTACAGGTACCTGTCTTGACGTCCCATAGTCTCACCGTCTAATCTAAACTTCCCGATACGATGAACTCTGAATCACTGGATATAGCCACAGCATATACATAATGTGTATAACAAATCATGGTCTTACAGGTACCTGTCTTGACGTCCCATAGTCTCACCGTATAATCTGCACTTCCCGATACGATGAACTCTGAATCACTGGATATAGCCACAGCATATACATAATGTGTATAACCACTCATGGTCTTACAGGTACCTGTCTCGACGTCCCATAGTCTCACCGTATAATCTGCACTTCCCGATACGATGAACTCTGAATCACTGGATATAGCACATGATAATACAGAACTAGTGTGACCACTCATGGTCTTACAGGTACCTGTCTTGACGTCCCATAGTCTCACCGTCTAATCTCCACTTCCCGATACGATGAACTCTGAATCACTGGATATAGCCACAGCATATACATAATGTGTATAACCACTCATGGTCTTACAGGTACCTGTCTTGACGTCCCATAGTCTCACCGTCTAATCTCCACTTCCCGATACGATGAACTCTGAATCACTGGATATAGCCACAGAATATACAATACTAGTGTGACCACTCATGGTCTTACAGGTACCTGTCTCGACGTCCCATAGTCTCACCGTATAATCTGCACTTCCCGATACGATGAACTCTGAATCACTGGATATAGCACATGATAATACAGAACTAGTGTGACCACTCATGGTCTTACAGGTACCTGTCTCGACGTCCCATAGTCTCACCGTATAATCTGCACTTCCCGATACGATGAACTCTGAATCACTGGATATAGCACATGATAATACAGAACTAGTGTGACCACTCATGGTCTTACAGGTACCTGTCTTGACGTCCCATAGTCTCACCGTATAATCTGCACTTCCCGATACAATGAACTCTGAATCACTGGATATAGCCACAGATCATACTGAATCTGTGTGACCACTCATGGTCTTACAGCTACCTGACTTGACGTCCCAAAGTCTCACCGTATAATCTGCACTTCCCGATACGATGAACTCTGAATCACTGGATATAGCCACAGATCATACTGAATCTTTGTGACCACTCATGGTCTTACAGCTACCTGACTTGACGTCCCATAGTCTCACCGTATAATCTGCACTTCCCGATACGATGAACTCTGAATCACTGGATATAGCACATGATAATACAGAACTAGTGTGACCACTCATGGTCTTACAGGTACCTGTCTTGACGTCCCATAGTCTCACCGTCTAATCTCCACTTCCCGATACGATGAACTCTGAATCACTGGATATAGCCACAGAATATACAATACTAGTGTGACCACTCATGGTCTTACAGGTACCTGTCTCGACGTCCCATAGTCTCACCGTCTAATCTGCACTTCCCGATACGATGAACTCTGAATCACTGGATATAGCCACAGAATATACAATACTAGTGTGACCACTCATGGTCTTACAGGTACCTGTCTTGACGTCCCATAGTCTCACCGTATAATCTGCACTTCCCGATACGATGAACTCTGAATCACTGGATATAGCACATGATAATACAGAACTAGTGTGACCACTCATGGTCTTACAGGTACCTGTCTTGACGTCCCATAGTCTCACCGTATAATCTGCACTTCCCGATACAATGAACTCTGAATCACTGGATATAGCCACAGATCATACTGAATCTGTGTGACCACTCATGGTCTTACAGCTACCTGACTTGACGTCCCAAAGTCTCACCGTATAATCTGCACTTCCCGATACGATGAACTCTGAATCACTGGATATAGCCACAGATCATACTGAATCTTTGTGACCACTCATGGTCTTACAGCTACCTGACTTGACGTCCCAAAGTCTCACCGTATAATCTGCACTTCCCGATACGATGAACTCTGAATCACTGGATATAGCCACTGATCATACTGAATCTGTGTGACCACTCATGGTCTTACAGCTACCTGACTTGACGTCCCATAGTCTCACCGTCTTATCATCACTTCCCGATACGATGAACTCTGAATCACTGGATATAGCCACAGATCATACTGAATCTGTGTGACCACTCATGGTCTTACAGCTACCTGACTTGACGTCCCATAGTCTCACCGTCTAATCTGCACTTCCCGATACGATGAACTCTGAATCACTGGATATAGCCACAGCATATACATAATGTGTATAACCACTCATGGTCTTACAGGTACCTGTCTTGACGTCCCATAGTCTCACCGTCTAATCTGCACTTCCCGATACGATGAACTCTGAATCACTGGATATAGCCACAGCATATACAACATTAGTGTGACCACTCATGGTCTTACAGGTACCTGTCTCGACGTCCCATAGTCTCACCGTATAATCTGCACTTCCCGATACGATGAACTCTGAATCACTGGATATAGCACATGATAATACAGAACTAGTGTGACCACTCATGGTCTTACAGGTACCTGTCTTGACGTCCCATAGTCTCACCGTCTAATCTCCACTTCCCGATACGATGAACTCTGAATCACTGGATATAGCCACAGCATATACATGACTAATGTGACCACTCATGGTCTTACAGGTACCTGTCTCGACGTCCCATAGTCTCACCGTATAATCTGCACTTCCCGATACGATGAACTCTGAATCACTGGATATAGCACATGATAATACAGAACTAGTGTGACCACTCATGGTCTTACAGGTACCTGTCTTGACGTCCCATAGTCTCACCGTATAATCTGCACTTCCCGATACGATGAACTCTGAATCACTGGATATAGCCACAGCATATACATAATGTGTATAACCACTCATGGTCTTACAGGTACCTGTCTCGACGTCCCATAGTCTCACCGTATAATCTGCACTTCCCGATACGATGAACTCTGAATCACTGGATATAGCCACAGCATATACAACATTAGTGTGACCACTCATGGTCTTACAGGTACCTGTCTCGACGTCCCATAGTCTCACCGTATAATCTGCACTTCCCGATACGATGAACTCTGAATCACTGGATATAGCACATGATAATACAGAACTAGTGTGACCACTCATGGTCTTACAGGTACCTGTCTTGACGTCCCATAGTCTCACCGTCTAATCTCCACTTCCCGATACGATGAACTCTGAATCACTGGATATAGCCACAGATCATACTGAATCTGTGTGACCACTCATGGTCTTACAGGTACCTGTCTCGACGTCCCATAGTCTCACCGTATAATCTGCACTTCCCGATACGATGAACTCTGAATCACTGGATATAGCCACAGAATATACAACACTAGTGTGACCACTCATGGTCTTACAGGTACCTGTCTTGACGTCCCATAGTCTCACCGTATAATCTGCACTTCCCGATACGATGAACTCTGAATCACTGGATATAGCCACAGCATATACATAATGTGTATAACCACTCATGGTCTTACAGGTACCTGTCTCGACGTCCCATAGTCTCACCGTATAATCTGCACTTCCCGATACGATGAACTCTGAATCACTGGATATAGCCACAGCATATACAACATTAGTGTGACCACTCATGGTCTTACAGGTACCTGTCTCGACGTCCCATAGTCTCACCGTATAATCTGCACTTCCCGATACAATGAACTCTGAATTACTGGATATAGCCACAGATCATACTGAATCTGTGTGACCACTCATGGTCTTACAGGTACCTGTCTTGACGTCCCATAGTCTCACCGTATAATCTGCACTTCCCGATACGATGAACTCTGAATCACTGGATATAGCCACAGCATATACATAATGTGTATAACCACTCATGGTCTTACAGGTACCTGTCTCGACGTCCCATAGTCTCACCGTATAATCTGCACTTCCCGATACGATGAACTCTGAATCACTGGATATAGCACATGATAATACAGAACTAGTGTGACCACTCATGGTCTTACAGGTACCTGTCTCGACGTCCCATAGTCTCACCGTATAATCTGCACTTCCCGATACGATGAACTCTGAATCACTGGATATAGCACATGATAATACTCAACTAGTGTGACCACTCATGGTCTTACAGGTACCTGTCTTGACTTCCCATAGTCTCACCGTATAATCTGCACTTCCCGATACGATGAACTCTGAATCACTGGATATAGCACATGATAATAAAGAACTAGTGTGACCACTCATGGTCTTACAGGTACCTGTCTTGACGTCCCATAGTCTCACCGTCTAATCTGCACTTCCCGATACGATGAACTCTGAATCACTGGATATAGCCACAGCATATACATAATGTGTATAACCACTCATGGTCTTACAGGTACCTGTCTTGACGTCCCATAGTCTCACCGTCTAATCTCCACTTCCCGATACGATGAACTCTGAATCACTGGATATAGCCATAGCAGATACATAATTTGTGTGACCACTCATGGTCTTACAGGTACCTGACTTGACGTCCCATAGTCTCACCGTCTAATCTAAACTTCCCGATACGATGAACTCTGAATCACTGGATATAGCCACAGCAGATACATAATTTGTGTGACCACTCATGGTCTTACAGGTACCTGTCTTGACGTCCCATAGTCTCACCGTCTAATCTAAACTTCCCGATACGATGAACTCTGAATCACTGGATATAGCCACAGCATATACATAATGTGTATAACAAATCATGGTCTTACAGGTACCTGTCTTGACGTCCCATAGTCTCACCGTATAATCTGCACTTCCCGATACGATGAACTCTGAATCACTGGATATAGCCACAGCATATACATAATGTGTATAACCACTCATGGTCTTACAGGTACCTGTCTTGACGTCCCATAGTCTCACCGTCTAATCTCCACTTCCCGATACGATGAACTCTGAATCACTGGATATAGCCACAGAATATACAATACTAGTGTGACCACTCATGGTCTTACAGGTACCTGTCTTGACGTCCCATAGTCTCACCGTATAATCTGCACTTCCCGATACGATGAACTCTGAATCACTGGATATAGCCACAGCATATACATAATGTGTATAACCACTCATGGTCTTACAGGTACCTGTCTTGACGTCCCATAGTCTCACCGTCTAATCTCCACTTCCCGATACGATGAACTCTGAATCACTGGATATAGCCACAGAATATACAATACTAGTGTGACCACTCATGGTCTTACAGGTACCTGTCTCGACGTCCCATAGTCTCACCGTATAATCTGCACTTCCCGATACGATGAACTCTGAATCACTGGATATAGCACATGATAATACAGAACTAGTGTGACCACTCATGGTCTTACAGGTACCTGTCTCGACGTCCCATAGTCTCACCGTATAATCTGCACTTCCCGATACGATGAACTCTGAATCACTGGATATAGCACATGATAATACAGAACTAGTGTGACCACTCATGGTCTTACAGGTACCTGTCTTGACGTCCCATAGTCTCACCGTATAATCTGCACTTCCCGATACAATGAACTCTGAATCACTGGATATAGCCACAGATCATACTGAATCTGTGTGACCACTCATGGTCTTACAGCTACCTGACTTGACGTCCCAAAGTCTCACCGTATAATCTGCACTTCCCGATACGATGAACTCTGAATCACTGGATATAGCCACAGATCATACTGAATCTTTGTGACCACTCATGGTCTTACAGCTACCTGACTTGACGTCCCAAAGTCTCACCGTATAATCTGCACTTCCCGATACGATGAACTCTGAATCACTGGATATAGCCACTGATCATACTGAATCTGTGTGACCACTCATGGTCTTACAGCTACCTGACTTGACGTCCCATAGTCTCACCGTCTTATCATCACTTCCCGATACGATGAACTCTGAATCACTGGATATAGCCACAGATCATACTGAATCTGTGTGACCACTCATGGTCTTACAGCTACCTGACTTGACGTCCCATAGTCTCACCGTCTAATCTGCACTTCCCGATACGATGAACTCTGAATCACTGGATATAGCCACAGCATATACATAATGTGTATAACCACTCATGGTCTTACAGGTACCTGTCTTGACGTCCCATAGTCTCACCGTCTAATCTGCACTTCCCGATACGATGAACTCTGAATCACTGGATATAGCCACAGCATATACAACATTAGTGTGACCACTCATGGTCTTACAGGTACCTGTCTCGACGTCCCATAGTCTCACCGTATAATCTGCACTTCCCGATACGATGAACTCTGAATCACTGGATATAGCAAATGATAATACAGAACTAGTGTGACCACTCATGGTCTTACAGGTACCTGTCTCGACGTCCCATAGTCTCACCGTCTAATCTCCACTTCCCGATACGATGAACTCTGAATCACTGGATATAGCCACAGAATATACAACACTAGTGTGACCACTCATGGTCTTACAGGTACCTGTCTTGACGTCCCATAGTTTCACCGTATAATCTGCACTTCCTGATACGATGAACTCTGAATCACTGGATATAGCCACAGCATATACAACATTAGTGTGACCACTCATGGTCTTACAGGTACCTGTCTCGACGTCCCATAGTCTCACCGTCTTATCATCACTTCCCGATACAATGAACTCTGAATCACTGGATATAGCCACAGATCATACTGAATCTGTGTGACCACTCATGGTCTTACAGCTACCTGTCTTGACGTCCCATAGTCTCACCGTCTAATCATCACTTCCCGATACGATGAACTCTGAATCACTGGATATAGCCACAGCATATACAACACTAGTGTGACCACTCATGGTCTTACAGGTACCTGTCTCGACGTCCCATAGTCTCACCGTATAATCTGCACTTCCCGATACGATGAACTCTGAATCACTGGATATAGCCACTGATCATACTGAATCTGTGTGACCACTCATGGTCTTACAGCTACCTGTCTTGACGTCCCATAGTCTCACCGTATAATCTGCACTTCCCGATACGATGAACTCTGAATCACTGGATATAGCACATGATAATCCAGAACTAGTGTGACCACTCATGGTCTTACAGGTACCTGTCTTGACGTCCCATAGTCTCACCGTATAATCATGACTTCCCGATACGATGAACTCTGAATCACTGGATATAGCCACAGATCATACTGAATCTTTGTGACCACTCATGGTCTTACAGGTACCTGTCTTGACGTCCCATAGTCTCACCGTATAATCTGCACTTCCCGATACGATGAACTCTGAATCACTGGATATAGCCACAGATCATACTGAATCTTTGTGACCACTCATGGTCTTACAGCTACCTGACTTGACGTCCCAAAGTCTCACCGTATAATCTGCACTTCCCGATACGATGAACTCTGAATCACTGGATATAGCCACTGATCATACTGAATCTGTGTGACCACTCATGGTCTTACAGCTACCTGACTTGACGTCCCATAGTCTCACCGTCTTATCATCACTTCCCGATACGATGAACTCTGAATCACTGGATATAGCCACAGATCATACTGAATCTGTGTGACCACTCATGGTCTTACAGCTACCTGACTTGACGTCCCATAGTCTCACCGTCTAATCTGCACTTCCCGATACGATGAACTCTGAATCACTGGATATAGCCACAGCATATACATAATGTGTATAACCACTCATGGTCTTACAGGTACCTGTCTTGACGTCCCATAGTCTCACCGTCTAATCTGCACTTCCCGATACGATGAACTCTGAATCACTGGATATAGCCACAGCATATACAACATTAGTGTGACCACTCATGGTCTTACAGGTACCTGTCTCGACGTCCCATAGTCTCACCGTATAATCTGCACTTCCCGATACGATGAACTCTGAATCACTGGATATAGCAAATGATAATACAGAACTAGTGTGACCACTCATGGTCTTACAGGTACCTGTCTCGACGTCCCATAGTCTCACCGTCTAATCTCCACTTCCCGATACGATGAACTCTGAATCACTGGATATAGCCACAGAATATACAACACTAGTGTGACCACTCATGGTCTTACAGGTACCTGTCTTGACGTCCCATAGTTTCACCGTATAATCTGCACTTCCTGATACGATGAACTCTGAATCACTGGATATAGCCACAGCATATACAACATTAGTGTGACCACTCATGGTCTTACAGGTACCTGTCTCGACGTCCCATAGTCTCACCGTCTTATCATCACTTCCCGATACAATGAACTCTGAATCACTGGATATAGCCACAGATCATACTGAATCTGTGTGACCACTCATGGTCTTACAGCTACCTGTCTTGACGTCCCATAGTCTCACCGTCTAATCATCACTTCCCGATACGATGAACTCTGAATCACTGGATATAGCCACAGCATATACAACACTAGTGTGACCACTCATGGTCTTACAGGTACCTGTCTCGACGTCCCATAGTCTCACCGTATAATCTGCACTTCCCGATACGATGAACTCTGAATCACTGGATATAGCCACTGATCATACTGAATCTGTGTGACCACTCATGGTCTTACAGCTACCTGTCTTGACGTCCCATAGTCTCACCGTATAATCTGCACTTCCCGATACGATGAACTCTGAATCACTGGATATAGCACATGATAATCCAGAACTAGTGTGACCACTCATGGTCTTACAGGTACCTGTCTTGACGTCCCATAGTCTCACCGTATAATCATGACTTCCCGATACGATGAACTCTGAATCACTGGATATAGCACATGATAATACAGAACTAGTGTGACCACTCATGGTCTTACAGGTACCTGTCTTGACGTCCCATAGTCTCACCGTATAATCATGACTTCCCGATACGATGAACTCTGAATCACTGGATATAGCCACAGAATATACAACACTAGTGTGACCACTCATGGTCTTACAGGTACCTGTCTTGACGTCCCATAGTCTCACCGTCTAATCTGCACTTCCCGATACGATGAACTCTGAATCACTGGATATAGCCACAGCATATACAACATTAGTGTGACCACTCATGGTCTTACAGGTACCTGTCTCGACGTCCCAAAGTCTCACCGTATAATCTGCACTTCCCGATACGATGAACTCTGAATCACTGGATATAGCACATGATAATACAGAACTAGTGTGACCACTCATGGTCTTACAGGTACCTGTCTTGACGTCCCATAGTCTCACCGTATAATCATGACTTCCCGATACGATGAACTCTGAATCACTGGATATAGCCACAGCATATACAACATTAGTGTGACCACTCATGGTCTTACAGGTACCTGTCTTGACGTCCCATAGTCTCACCGTCTAATCATCACTTCCCGATACGATGAACTCTGAATCACTGGATATAGCCACAGATCATACTGAATCTGTGTGACCACTCATGGTCTTACAGGTACCTGTCTTGACGTCCCATAGTCTCACCGTATAATCTGCACTTCCCGATACGATGAACTCTGAATCACTGGATATAGCCACAGCATATACATAATGTGTATAACCACTCATGGTCTTACAGGTACCTGTCTTGACGTCCCATAGTCTCACCGTATAATCTGCACTTCCCGATACGATGAACTCTGAATCACTGGATATAGCCACAGCATATACAACATTAGTGTGATCACTCATGGTCTTACAGGTACCTGTCTCGACGTCCCATAGTCTCACCGTATAATCTGCACTTCCCGATACGATGAACTCTGAATCACTGGATATAGCCACAGCATATAAATAATGTGTGTGACCACTCATGGTCTTACAGCTACCTGACTTGACGTCCCATAGTCTCACCGTCTTATCATCACTTCCCGATACAATGAACTCTGAATCACTGGATATAGCCACAGCATATGCATGACTAATACGACCACTCATGGTCTTACAGGTACCTGTCTTGACGTCCCAAAGTCTCACCGTCTAATCTGCACTTCCCGATACGATGAACTCTGAATCACTGGATATAGCCACAGATCATACTGAATCTGTGTGACCACTCATGGTCTTACAGGTACCTGTCTTGACGTCCCATAGTCTCACCGTATAATCTGCACTTCCCGATACGATGAACTCTGAATCACTGGATATAGCCACAGCATATACATAATGTGTATAACCACTCATGGTCTTACAGGTACCTGTCTTGACGTCCCATAGTCTCACCGTATAATCATGACTTCCCGATACGATGAACTCTGAATCACTGGATATAGCCACAGAATATACAACACTAGTGTGACCACTCATGGTCTTACAGGTACCTGTCTTGACGTCCCATAGTCTCACCGTCTAATCTGCACTTCCCGATACGATGAACTCTGAATCACTGGATATAGCCACAGCATATACAACATTAGTGTGACCACTCATGGTCTTACAGGTACCTGTCTCGACGTCCCAAAGTCTCACCGTATAATCTGCACTTCCCGATACGATGAACTCTGAATCACTGGATATAGCACATGATAATACAGAACTAGTGTGACCACTCATGGTCTTACAGGTACCTGTCTTGACGTCCCATAGTCTCACCGTATAATCTGCACTTCCCGATACGATGAACTCTGAATCACTGGATATAGCCACAGATCATACTGAATCTGTGTGACCACTCATGGTCTTACAGGTACCTGTCTTGACGTCCCATAGTCTCACCGTATAATCTGCACTTCCCGATACGATGAACTCTGAATCACTGGATATAGCCACAGCATATACATAATGTGTATAACCACTCATGGTCTTACAGGTACCTGTCTTGACGTCCCATAGTCTCACCGTATAATCATGACTTCCCGATACGATGAACTCTGAATCACTGGATATAGCCACAGAATATACAGAACTAGTGTGACCACTCATGGTCTTACAGGTACCTGTCTTGACGTCCCATAGTCTCACCGTCTAATCTGCACTTCCCGATACGATGAACTCTGAATCACTGGATATAGCCACAGCATATACAACATTAGTGTGACCACTCATGGTCTTACAGGTACCTGTCTCGACGTCCCAAAGTCTCACCGTATAATCTGCACTTCCCGATACGATGAACTCTGAATCACTGGATATAGCCACTGATCATACTGAATCTGTGTGACCACTCATGGTCTTACAGGTACCTGTCTTGACGTCCCATAGTCTCACCGTCTTATCATCACTTCCCGATACAATGAACTCTGAATCACTGGATATAGCCAAAGATCATACTGAATCTGTGTGACCACTCATGGTCTTACAGGTACCTGTCTTGACTTCCCAAAGTCTCACCGTATAATCTGCACTTCCCGATACGATGAACTCTGAATCACTGGATATAGCCACTGATCATACTGAATCTGTGTGACCACTCATGGTCTTACAGGTACCTGTCTTGACGTCCCATAGTCTCACCGTCTTATCATCACTTCCCGATACAATGAACTCTGAATCACTGGATATAGCCACAGATCATACTGAATCTGTGTGACCACTCATGGTCTTACAGGTACCTGTCTTGACGTCCCATAGTCTCACCGTATAATCATGACTTCCCGATACAATGAACTCTGAATCACTGGATATAGCCACAGCATATACATAATGTGTATAACCACTCATGGTCTTACAGCTACCTGTCTTGACGTCCCATAGTCTCACCGTATAATCTGCACTTCCTGATACGATGAACTCTGAATCACTGGATATAGCACATGATAATACAGAACTAGTGTGACCACTCATGGTCTTACAGCTACCTGTCTTGACGTCCCATAGTCTCACCGTCTTATCATAACTTCCCGATACGATGAACTCTGAATCACTGGATATACCCACTGATCATACTGAATCTGTGTGACCACTCATGGTCTTACAGGTACCTGACTTGACGTCCCATAGTCTCACCGTCTTATCATCACTTCCCGATACAATGAACTCTGAATCACTGGATATAGCCACAGCATATACTGAATCTGTGTGACCACTCATGGTCTTACAGCTACCTGTCTTGACGTCACATAGTCTCACCGTCTTATCATAACTTCCCGATACGATGAACTCTGAATCACTGGATATAGCCAAAGATCATACTGAATCTGTGTGACCACTCATGGTCTTACAGGTACCTGTCTTGACTTCCCAAAGTCTCACCGTATAATCTGCACTTCCCGATACGATGAACTCTGAATCACTGGATATAGCCACTGATCATACTGAATCTGTGTGACCACTCATGGTCTTACAGGTACCTGTCTTGACGTCCCATAGTCTCACCGTCTTATCATAACTTCCCGATACAATGAACTCTGAATCACTGGATATAGCCACAGATCATACTGAATCTGTGTGACCACTCATGGTCTTACAGGTACCTGTCTTGACGTCCCATAGTCTCACCGTATAATCATGACTTCCCGATACAATGAACTCTGAATCACTGGATATAGCCACAGCATATACATAATGTGTATAACCACTCATGGTCTTACAGCTACCTGTCTTGACGTCCCATAGTCTCACCGTATAATCTGCACTTCCTGATACGATGAACTCTGAATCACTGGATATAGCACATGATAATACAGAACTAGTGTGACCACTCATGGTCTTACAGCTACCTGTCTTGACGTCCCATAGTCTCACCGTCTTATCATAACTTCCCGATACGATGAACTCTGAATCACTGGATATACCCACTGATCATACTGAATCTGTGTGACCACTCATGGTCTTACAGGTACCTGACTTGACGTCCCATAGTCTCACCGTCTTATCATCACTTCCCGATACAATGAACTCTGAATCACTGGATATAGCCACAGCATATACTGAATCTGTGTGACCACTCATGGTCTTACAGCTACCTGTCTTGACGTCACATAGTCTCACCGTCTTATCATAACTTCCCGATACGATGAACTCTGAATCACTGGATATAGCCACAGCAGATACATAATTTGTGTGACCACTCATGGTCTTACAGGTACCTGTCTTGACGTCCCATAGTCTCACCGTCTTATCAGCACTTCCCGATACGATGAACTCTGAATCACTGGATATAGCCACAGAATATACAATACTAGTGTGACCACTCATGGTCTTACAGGTACCTGTCTCGACGTCCCATAGTCTCACCGTATAATCTGCACTTCCCGATACGATGAACTCTGAATCACTGGATATAGCACATGATAATACAGAACTAGTGTGACCACTCATGGTCTTACAGGTACCTGTCTCGACGTCCCATAGTCTCACCGTATAATCTGCACTTCCCGATACGATGAACTCTGAATCACTGGATATAGCCACAGCATATACAACATTAGTGTGACCACTCATGGTCTTACAGCTACCTGACTTGACGTCCCATAGTCTCACCGTATAATCTGCACTTCCCGATACAATGAACTCTGAATCACTGGATATAGCCACAGCAGATACATAATTTGTGTGACCACTCATGGTCTTACAGCTACCTGTCTTGACGTCCCATAGTCTCACCGTATAATCTGCACTTCCCGATACAATGAACTCTGAATCACTGGATATAGCCACAGCATATACATAATGTGTATAACCACTCATGGTCTTACAGGTACCTGTCTTGACGTCCCATAGTCTCACCGTCTTATCATCACTTCCCGATACAATGAACTCTGAATCACTGGATATAGCCACAGATCATACTGAATCTGTGTGACCACTCATGGTCTTACAGGTACCTGTCTTGACGTCCCAAAGTCTCACCGTATAATCTGCACTTCCCGATACAATGAACTCTGAATCACTGGATATAGCCACTGATAATACTGAATCTGTGTGACCACTCATGGTCTTACAGCTACCTGTCTTGACGTCCCATAGTCTCACCGTATAATCTGCACTTCCCGATACGATGAACTCTGAATCACTGGATATAGCCACTGATCATACTGAATCTGTGTGACCACTCATGGTCTTACAGCTACCTGTCTTGACGTCCCATAGTCTCACCGTCTTATCATCACTTCCCGATACAATGAACTCTGAATCACTGGATATAGCCAAAGATCATACTGAATCTGTGTGACCACTCATGGTCTTACAGGTACCTGTCTTGACTTCCCAAAGTCTCACCGTATAATCTGCACTTCCCGATACGATGAACTCTGAATCACTGGATATAGCCACTGATCATACTGAATCTGTGTGACCACTCATGGTCTTACAGGTACCTGTCTTGACGTCCCATAGTCTCACCGTCTTATCATCACTTCCCGATACAATGAACTCTGAATCACTGGATATAGCCACAGATCATACTGAATCTGTGTGACCACTCATGGTCTTACAGGTACCTGTCTTGACGTCCCATAGTCTCACCGTATAATCATGACTTCCCGATACAATGAACTCTGAATCACTGGATATAGCCACAGCATATACATAATGTGTATAACCACTCATGGTCTTACAGCTACCTGTCTTGACGTCCCATAGTCTCACCGTATAATCTGCACTTCCTGATACGATGAACTCTGAATCACTGGATATAGCACATGATAATACAGAACTAGTGTGACCACTCATGGTCTTACAGCTACCTGTCTTGACGTCCCATAGTCTCACCGTCTTATCATAACTTCCCGATACGATGAACTCTGAATCACTGGATATACCCACTGATCATACTGAATCTGTGTGACCACTCATGGTCTTACAGGTACCTGACTTGACGTCCCATAGTCTCACCGTCTTATCATCACTTCCCGATACAATGAACTCTGAATCACTGGATATAGCCACAGCATATACTGAATCTGTGTGACCACTCATGGTCTTACAGCTACCTGTCTTGACGTCACATAGTCTCACCGTCTTATCATAACTTCCCGATACGATGAACTCTGAATCACTGGATATAGCCACAGCAGATACATAATTTGTGTGACCACTCATGGTCTTACAGGTACCTGTCTTGACGTCCCATAGTCTCACCGTCTTATCAGCACTTCCCGATACGATGAACTCTGAATCACTGGATATAGCCACAGCAGATACATAATTTGTGTGACCACTCATGGTCTTACAGGTACCTGTCTTGACGTCCCATAGTCTCACCGTCTTATCATCACTTCCCGATACAATGAACTCTGAATCACTGGATATAGCAACAGATCATACTGAATCTGTGTGACCACTCATGGTCTTACAGCTACCTGTCTTGACGTCCCATAGTCTCACCGTATAATCTGCACTTCCCGATACGATGAACTCTGAATCACTGGATATAGCCACTGATCATACTGAATCTGTGTGACCACTCATGGTCTTACAGCTACCTGACTTGACGTCCCATAGTCTCACCGTCTTATCATCACTTCCCGATACAATGAACTCTGAATCACTGGATATAGCCACAGATCATACTGAATCTGTGTGACCACTCATGGTCTTACAGGTACCTGTCTTGACGTCCCATAGTCTCACCGTCTAATCTGCACTTCCCGATACGATGAACTCTGAATCACTGGATATAGCCACAGCATATACAACATTAGTGTGACCACTCATGGTCTTACAGCTACCTGACTTGACGTCCCATAGTCTCACCGTATAATCTGCACTTCCCGATACAATGAACTCTGAATCACTGGATATAGCCACAGCAGATACATAATTTGTGTGACCACTCATGGTCTTACAGCTACCTGTCTTGACGTCCCATAGTCTCACCGTATAATCTGCACTTCCCGATACAATGAACTCTGAATCACTGGATATAGCCACAGCATATACATAATGTGTATAACCACTCATGGTCTTACAGGTACCTGTCTTGACGTCCCATAGTCTCACCGTCTTATCATCACTTCCCGATACAATGAACTCTGAATCACTGGATATAGCCACAGATCATACTGAATCTGTGTGACCACTCATGGTCTTACAGGTACCTGTCTTGACGTCCCAAAGTCTCACCGTATAATCTGCACTTCCCGATACAATGAACTCTGAATCACTGGATATAGCCACTGATAATACTGAATCTGTGTGACCACTCATGGTCTTACAGCTACCTGTCTTGACGTCCCATAGTCTCACCGTATAATCTGCACTTCCCGATACGATGAACTCTGAATCACTGGATATAGCCACTGATCATACTGAATCTGTGTGACCACTCATGGTCTTACAGCTACCTGTCTTGACGTCCCATAGTCTCACCGTCTTATCATCACTTCCCGATACAATGAACTCTGAATCACTGGATATAGCCAAAGATCATACTGAATCTGTGTGACCACTCATGGTCTTACAGGTACCTGTCTTGACTTCCCAAAGTCTCACCGTATAATCTGCACTTCCCGATACGATGAACTCTGAATCACTGGATATAGCCACTGATCATACTGAATCTGTGTGACCACTCATGGTCTTACAGGTACCTGTCTTGACGTCCCATAGTCTCACCGTCTTATCATCACTTCCCGATACAATGAACTCTGAATCACTGGATATAGCCACAGATCATACTGAATCTGTGTGACCACTCATGGTCTTACAGGTACCTGTCTTGACGTCCCATAGTCTCACCGTATAATCATGACTTCCCGATACAATGAACTCTGAATCACTGGATATAGCCACAGCATATACATAATGTGTATAACCACTCATGGTCTTACAGCTACCTGTCTTGACGTCCCATAGTCTCACCGTATAATCTGCACTTCCTGATACGATGAACTCTGAATCACTGGATATAGCACATGATAATACAGAACTAGTGTGACCACTCATGGTCTTACAGGTACCTGTCTTGACGTCCCATAGTCTCACCGTCTTATCATAACTTCCCGATACGATGAACTCTGAATCACTGGATATACCCACTGATCATACTGAATCTGTGTGACCACTCATGGTCTTACAGGTACCTGACTTGACGTCCCATAGTCTCACCGTCTTATCATCACTTCCCGATACAATGAACTCTGAATCACTGGATATAGCCACAGCATATACTGAATCTGTGTGACCACTCATGGTCTTACAGCTACCTGTCTTGACGTCCCATAGTCTCACCGTCTTATCATAACTTCCCGATACGATGAACTCTGAATCACTGGATATAGCCACAGCAGATACATAATTTGTGTGACCACTCATGGTCTTACAGGTACCTGTCTTGACGTCCCATAGTCTCACCGTCTTATCATAACTTCCCGATACGATGAACTCTGAATCACTGGATATAGCCACAGCATATACATAATTTGTGTGACCACTCATGGTCTTACAGGTACCTGTCTTGACGTCCCATAGTCTCACCGTCTTATCAGCACTTCCCGATACGATGAACTCTGAATCACTGGATATAGCCACAGCAGATACATAATTTGTGTGACCACTCATGGTCTTACAGGTACCTGTCTTGACGTCCCATAGTCTCACCGTCTTATCATCACTTCCCGATACAATGAACTCTGAATCACTGGATATAGCAACAGATCATACTGAATCTGTGTGACCACTCATGGTCTTACAGCTACCTGTCTTGACGTCCCATAGTCTCACCGTATAATCTGCACTTCCCGATACGATGAACTCTGAATCACTGGATATAGCCACTGATCATACTGAATCTGTGTGACCACTCATGGTCTTACAGCTACCTGACTTGACGTCCCATAGTCTCACCGTCTTATCATCACTTCCCGATACAATGAACTCTGAATCACTGGATATAGCCACAGATCATACTGAATCTGTGTGACCACTCATGGTCTTACAGCTACCTGACTTGACGTCCCAAAGTCTCACCGTATAATCTGCACTTCCCGATACGATGAACTCTGAATCACTGGATATAGCCACAGCATATACATAATGTGTATAACCACTCATGGTCTTACAGGTACCTGTCTTGACGTCCCATAGTCTCACCGTATAATCATGACTTCCCGATACGATGAACTCTGAATCACTGGATATAGCCACAGAATATACAGAACTAGTGTGACCACTCATGGTCTTACAGGTACCTGTCTTGACGTCCCATAGTCTCACCGTCTAATCTGCACTTCCCGATACGATGAACTCTGAATCACTGGATATAGCCACAGCATATACAACATTAGTGTGACCACTCATGGTCTTACAGGTACCTGTCTCGACGTCCCAAAGTCTCACCGTATAATCTGCACTTCCCGATACGATGAACTCTGAATCACTGGATATAGCCACTGATCATACTGAATCTGTGTGACCACTCATGGTCTTACAGGTACCTGTCTTGACGTCCCATAGTCTCACCGTCTAATCTGCACTTCCCGATACGATGAACTCTGAATCACTGGATATAGCCACAGCATATACAACATTAGTGTGACCACTCATGGTCTTACAGCTACCTGACTTGACGTCCCATAGTCTCACCGTATAATCTGCACTTCCCGATACAATGAACTCTGAATCACTGGATATAGCCACAGCAGATACATAATTTGTGTGACCACTCATGGTCTTACAGCTACCTGTCTTGACGTCCCATAGTCTCACCGTATAATCTGCACTTCCCGATACAATGAACTCTGAATCACTGGATATAGCCACAGCATATACATAATGTGTATAACCACTCATGGTCTTACAGGTACCTGTCTTGACGTCCCATAGTCTCACCGTCTTATCATCACTTCCCGATACAATGAACTCTGAATCACTGGATATAGCCACAGATCATACTGAATCTGTGTGACCACTCATGGTCTTACAGGTACCTGTCTTGACGTCCCAAAGTCTCACCGTATAATCTGCACTTCCCGATACAATGAACTCTGAATCACTGGATATAGCCACTGATAATACTGAATCTGTGTGACCACTCATGGTCTTACAGCTACCTGTCTTGACGTCCCATAGTCTCACCGTATAATCTGCACTTCCCGATACGATGAACTCTGAATCACTGGATATAGCCACTGATCATACTGAATCTGTGTGACCACTCATGGTCTTACAGCTACCTGTCTTGACGTCCCATAGTCTCACCGTCTTATCATCACTTCCCGATACAATGAACTCTGAATCACTGGATATAGCCAAAGATCATACTGAATCTGTGTGACCACTCATGGTCTTACAGGTACCTGTCTTGACTTCCCAAAGTCTCACCGTATAATCTGCACTTCCCGATACGATGAACTCTGAATCACTGGATATAGCCACTGATCATACTGAATCTGTGTGACCACTCATGGTCTTACAGGTACCTGTCTTGACGTCCCATAGTCTCACCGTCTAATCTGCACTTCCCGATACGATGAACTCTGAATCACTGGATATAGCCACAGATCATACTGAATCTGTGTGACCACTCATGGTCTTACAGGTACCTGTCTTGACGTCCCATAGTCTCACCGTATAATCATGACTTCCCGATACAATGAACTCTGAATCACTGGATATAGCCACAGCATATACATAATGTGTATAACCACTCATGGTCTTACAGCTACCTGTCTTGACGTCCCATAGTCTCACCGTATAATCTGCACTTCCTGATACGATGAACTCTGAATCACTGGATATAGCACATGATAATACAGAACTAGTGTGACCACTCATGGTCTTACAGCTACCTGTCTTGACGTCCCATAGTCTCACCGTCTTATCATCACTTCCCGATACAATGAACTCTGAATCACTGGATATAGCCACAGCATATACTGAATCTGTGTGACCACTCATGGTCTTACAGCTACCTGTCTTGACGTCCCATAGTCTCACCGTCTTATCATAACTTCCCGATACGATGAACTCTGAATCACTGGATATAGCCACAGCAGATACATAATTTGTGTGACCACTCATGGTCTTACAGGTACCTGTCTTGACGTCCCATAGTCTCACCGTCTTATCAGCACTTCCCGATACGATGAACTCTGAATCACTGGATATAGCCACAGCAGATACATAATTTGTGTGACCACTCATGGTCTTACAGGTACCTGTCTTGACGTCCCATAGTCTCACCGTCTTATCATCACTTCCCGATACAATGAACTCTGAATCACTGGATATAGCAACAGATCATACTGAATCTGTGTGACCACTCATGGTCTTACAGCTACCTGTCTTGACGTCCCATAGTCTCACCGTATAATCTGCACTTCCCGATACGATGAACTCTGAATCACTGGATATAGCCACTGATCATACTGAATCTGTGTGACCACTCATGGTCTTACAGCTACCTGACTTGACGTCCCATAGTCTCACCGTCTTATCATCACTTCCCGATACAATGAACTCTGAATCACTGGATATAGCCACAGATCATACTGAATCTGTGTGACCACTCATGGTCTTACAGCTACCTGACTTGACGTCCCAAAGTCTCACCGTATAATCTGCACTTCCCGATACGATGAACTCTGAATCACTGGATATAGCCACAGCATATACATAATGTGTATAACCACTCATGGTCTTACAGGTACCTGTCTTGACGTCCCATAGTCTCACCGTATAATCATGACTTCCCGATACGATGAACTCTGAATCACTGGATATAGCCACAGAATATACAGAACTAGTGTGACCACTCATGGTCTTACAGGTACCTGTCTTGACGTCCCATAGTCTCACCGTCTAATCTGCACTTCCCGATACGATGAACTCTGAATCACTGGATATAGCCACAGCATATACAACATTAGTGTGACCACTCATGGTCTTACAGGTACCTGTCTCGACGTCCCAAAGTCTCACCGTATAATCTGCACTTCCCGATACGATGAACTCTGAATCACTGGATATAGCCACTGATCATACTGAATCTGTGTGACCACTCATGGTCTTACAGGTACCTGTCTTGACGTCCCATAGTCTCACCGTCTAATCTGCACTTCCCGATACGATGAACTCTGAATCACTGGATATAGCCACAGCATATACAACATTAGTGTGACCACTCATGGTCTTACAGCTACCTGTCTCGACGTCCCATAGTCTCACTGTCTTATCACCACTTCCCGATACGATGAACTCTGAATCACTGGATATAGCCACTGATCATACTGAATCTGTGTGACCACTCATGGTCTTACAGGTACCTGTCTTGACGTCCCATAGTCTCACCGTCTTATCATCACTTCCCGATACAATGAACTCTGAATCACTGGATATAGCCACAGATCATACTGAATCTGTGTGACCACTCATGGTCTTACAGGTACCTGACTTGACGTCCCAAAGTCTCACCGTCTTATCATCACTTCCCGATACGATGAACTCTGAATCACTGGATATAGCCACAGCAGATACATAATTTGTGTGACCACTCATGGTCTTACAGGTACCTGTCTTGACGTCCCATAGTCTCACCGTATAATCTGCACTTCCCGATACGATGAACTCTGAATCACTGGATATAGCCACTGATCATACTGAATCTGTGTGACCACTCATGGTCTTACATCTACCTGACTTGACGTCCCATAGTCTCACCGTCTTATCATCACTTCCCGATACGATGAACTCTGAATCACTGGATATAGCCACTGATCATACTGAATCTGTGTGACCACTCATGGTCTTACAGGTACCTGTCTCGACGTCCCATAGTCTCACCGTATAATCTGCACTTCCCGATACGATGAACTCTGAATCACTGGATATAGCACATGATAATACAGAACTAGTGTGACCACTCATGGTCTTACAGGTACCTGTCTTGACGTCCCATAGTCTCACCGTATAATCTGCACTTCCCGATACGATGAACTCTGAATCACTGGATATAGCCACAGCAGATTCATAATTTGTGTGACCATTCATGGTCTTACAGGTACCTGTCTGACGTCCCATAGTCTCACCGTATAATCTGCACTTCCCGATACGATGAACTCTGAATCACTGGATATAGCCACAGATCATACTGAATCTGTGTGACCACTCATGGTCTTACAGCTACCTGACTTGACGTCCCAAAGTCTCACCGTATAATCTGCACTTCCCGATACGATGAACTCTGAATCACTGGATATAGCCACTGATCATACTGAATCTGTGTGACCACTCATGGTCTTACAGCTACCTGTCTTGACGTCCCATAGTCTCACCGTCTTATCATCACTTCCCGATACGATGAACTCTGAATCACTGGATATAGCCACTGATCATACTGAATCTGTGTGACCACTCATGGTCTTACAGCTACCTGACTTGACGTCCCATAGTCTCACCGTCTTATCATCACTTCCCGATACGATGAACTCTGAATCACTGGATATAGCCACAGCAGATTCATAATTTGTGTGACCACTCATGGTCTTACAGGTACCTGTCTTGACGTCCCATAGTCTCACCGTCTTATCAGCACTTCCCGATACGATGAACTCTGAATCACTGGATATAGCCACAGCATATACATAATGTGTATAACCACTCATGGTCTTACAGGTACCTGTCTTGACGTCCCATAGTCTCACCGTATAATCTGCACTTCCCGATACGATGAACTCTGAATCACTGGATATAGCACATGATAATACAGAACTAGTGTGACCACTCATGGTCTTACAGGTACCTGACTTGACGTCCCATAGTCTCACCGTCTTATCATCACTTCCCGATACGATGAACTCTGAATCACTGGATATAGCCACAGATCATACTGAATCTGTGTGACCACTCATGGTCTTACAGCTACCTGACTTGACGTCCCATAGTCTCACCGTATAATCATGACTTCCCGATACGATGAACTCTGAATCACTGGATATAGCCACAGCATATACATAATGTGTATAACCACTCATGGTCTTACAGGTACCTGTCTTGACGTCCCATAGTCTCACCGTCTAATCTGCACTTCCCGATACAATGAACTCTGAATCACTGGATATAGCCACAGATCATACTGAATCTGTGTGACCACTCATGGTCTTACAGCTACCTGTCTTGACGTCCCAAAGTCTCACCGTATAATCTGCACTTCCCGATACGATGAACTCTGAATCACTGGATATAGCCACAGCAGATTCATAATTTGTGTGACCATTCATGGTCTTACAGGTACCTGTCTTGACGTCCCATAGTCTCACCGTATAATCTGCACTTCCCGATACGATGAACTCTGAATCACTGGATATAGCCACAGATCATACTGAATCTGTGTGACCACTCATGGTCTTACAGCTACCTGACTTGACGTCCCAAAGTCTCACCGTATAATCTGCACTTCCCGATACGATGAACTCTGAATCACTGGATATAGCCAAAGATCATACTGAATCTGTGTGACCACTCATGGTCTTACAGGTACCTGACTTGACGTCCCATAGTCTCACCGTCTTATCATCACTTCCCGATACAATGAACTCTGAATCACTGGATATAGCCACAGCATATGCATGACTAATACGACCACTCATGGTCTTACAGGTACCTGTCTTGACGTCACATAGTCTCACCGTATAATCATGACTTCCCGATACAATGAACTCTGAATCACTGGATATAGCCACAGCATATAAATAAAGTGTATAACCACTCATGGTCTTACAGCTACCTGACTTGACGTCCCATAGTCTCACCGTCTTATCATCACTTCCCGATACAATGAACTCTGAATCACTGGATATAGCCACAGCATATGCATGACTAATACGACCACTCATGGTCTTACAGGTACCTGTCTTGACGTCCCAAAGTCTCACCGTCTAATCTGCACTTCCCGATACGATGAACTCTGAATCACTGGATATAGCCACAGATCATACTGAATCTGTGTGACCACTCATGGTCTTACAGGTACCTGTCTTGACGTCCCATAGTCTCACCGTATAATCTGCACTTCCCGATACGATGAACTCTGAATCACTGGATATAGCCACAGCATATACATAATGTGTATAACCACTCATGGTCTTACAGGTACCTGTCTTGACGTCCCATAGTCTCACCGTATAATCTGCACTTCCCGATACGATGAACTCTGAATCACTGGATATAGCACATGATAATACAGAACTAGTGTGACCACTCATGGTCTTACAGCTACCTGTCTTGACGTCCCATAGTCTCACCGTCTTATCATCACTTCCCGATACAATGAACTCTGAATCACTGGATATAGCCAAAGATCATACTGAATCTGTGTGACCACTCATGGTCTTACAGGTACCTGTCTTGACTTCCCAAAGTCTCACCGTCTAATCATCACTTCCCGATACGATGAACTCTGAATCACTGGATATAGCCACAGCATATACATAATGTGTATAACCACTCATGGTCTTACAGCTACCTGTCTTGACGTCCCAAAGTCTCACCGTCTTATCATCACTTCCCGATACAATGAACTCTGAATCACTGGATATAGCCACTGATCATACTGAATCTGTGTGACCACTCATGGTCTTACAGCTACCTGTCTCGACGTCCCATAGTCTCACTGTCTTATCACCACTTCCCGATACGATGAACTCTGAATCACTGGATATAGCCACTGATCATACTGAATCTGTGTGACCACTCATGGTCTTACAGGTACCTGTCTTGACGTCCCATAGTCTCACCGTCTTATCATCACTTCCCGATACAATGAACTCTGAATCACTGGATATAGCCACAGATCATACTGAATCTGTGTGACCACTCATGGTCTTACAGGTACCTGACTTGACGTCCCAAAGTCTCACCGTCTTATCATCACTTCCCGATACGATGAACTCTGAATCACTGGATATAGCCACAGCAGATACATAATTTGTGTGACCACTCATGGTCTTACAGGTACCTGTCTTGACGTCCCATAGTCTCACCGTATAATCTGCACTTCCCGATACGATGAACTCTGAATCACTGGATATAGCCACTGATCATACTGAATCTGTGTGACCACTCATGGTCTTACATCTACCTGACTTGACGTCCCATAGTCTCACCGTCTTATCATCACTTCCCGATACGATGAACTCTGAATCACTGGATATAGCCACTGATCATACTGAATCTGTGTGACCACTCATGGTCTTACAGGTACCTGTCTTGACGTCCCATAGTCTCACCGTATAATCTGCACTTCCCGATACGATGAACTCTGAATCACTGGATATAGCACATGATAATACAGAACTAGTGTGACCACTCATGGTCTTACAGGTACCTGTCTTGACGTCCCATAGTCTCACCGTATAATCTGCACTTCCCGATACGATGAACTCTGAATCACTGGATATAGCCACAGCAGATTCATAATTTGTGTGACCATTCATGGTCTTACAGGTACCTGTCTTGACGTCCCATAGTCTCACCGTATAATCTGCACTTCCCGATACGATGAACTCTGAATCACTGGATATAGCCACAGATCATACTGAATCTGTGTGACCACTCATGGTCTTACAGCTACCTGACTTGACGTCCCAAAGTCTCACCGTATAATCTGCACTTCCCGATACGATGAACTCTGAATCACTGGATATAGCCACTGATCATACTGAATCTGTGTGACCACTCATGGTCTTACAGCTACCTGTCTTGACGTCCCATAGTCTCACCGTCTTATCATCACTTCCCGATACGATGAACTCTGAATCACTGGATATAGCCACTGATCATACTGAATCTGTGTGACCACTCATGGTCTTACAGCTACCTGACTTGACGTCCCATAGTCTCACCGTCTTATCATCACTTCCCGATACGATGAACTCTGAATCACTGGATATAGCCACAGCAGATTCATAATTTGTGTGACCACTCATGGTCTTACAGGTACCTGTCTTGACGTCCCATAGTCTCACCGTCTTATCAGCACTTCCCGATACGATGAACTCTGAATCACTGGATATAGCCACAGCATATACATAATGTGTATAACCACTCATGGTCTTACAGGTACCTGTCTTGACGTCCCATAGTCTCACCGTATAATCTGCACTTCCCGATACGATGAACTCTGAATCACTGGATATAGCACATGATAATACAGAACTAGTGTGACCACTCATGGTCTTACAGGTACCTGTCTTGACGTCCCATAGTCTCACCGTATAATCTGCACTTCCCGATACGATGAACTCTGAATCACTGGATATAGCACATGATAATACAGAACTAGTGTGACCACTCATGGTCTTACAGGTACCTGTCTCGACGTCCCATAGTCTCACCGTATAATCTGCACTTCCCGATACGATGAACTCTGAATCACTGGATATAGCCACAGCATATACATAATGTGTATAACCACTCATGGTCTTACAGGTACCTGTCTTGACGTCCCAAAGTCTCACCGTCTTATCAGCACTTCCCGATACGATGAACTCTGAATCACTGGATATAGCCACAGCAGATACATAATTTGTGTGACCACTCATGGTCTTACAGGTACCTGTCTTGACGTCCCATAGTCTCACCGTCTTATCATCACTTCCCGATACAATGAACTCTGAATCACTGGATATAGCAACAGATCATACTGAATCTGTGTGACCACTCATGGTCTTACAGCTACCTGTCTTGACGTCCCATAGTCTCACCGTATAATCTGCACTTCCCGATACGATGAACTCTGAATCACTGGATATAGCCACTGATCATACTGAATCTGTGTGACCACTCATGGTCTTACAGCTACCTGACTTGACGTCCCATAGTCTCACCGTCTTATCATCACTTCCCGATACAATGAACTCTGAATCACTGGATATAGCCACAGATCATACTGAATCTGTGTGACCACTCATGGTCTTACAGCTACCTGACTTGACGTCCCAAAGTCTCACCGTATAATCTGCACTTCCCGATACGATGAACTCTGAATCACTGGATATAGCCACTGATCATACTGAATCTGTGTGACCACTCATGGTCTTACAGCTACCTGACTTGACGTCCCATAGTCTCACCGTCTTATCATCACTTCCCGATACGATGAACTCTGAATCACTGGATATAGCCACAGATCATACTGAATCTGTGTGACCACTCATGGTCTTACAGCTACCTGACTTGACGTCCCATAGTCTCACCGTATAATCATGACTTCCCGATACGATGAACTCTGAATCACTGGATATAGCCACAGCATATACATAATGTGTATAACCACTCATGGTCTTACAGGTACCTGTCTTGACGTCCCATAGTCTCACCGTCTAATCTGCACTTCCCGATACAATGAACTCTGAATCACTGGATATAGCCACAGATCATACTGAATCTGTGTGACCACTCATGGTCTTACAGCTACCTGTCTTGACGTCCCAAAGTCTCACCGTCTTATCATCACTTCCCGATACAATGAACTCTGAATCACTGGATATAGCCACTGATCATACTGAATCTGTGTGACCACTCATGGTCTTACAGCTACCTGACTTGACGTCCCATAGTCTCACCGTCTTATCATCACTTCCCGATACGATGAACTCTGAATCACTGGATATAGCCACAGAATATACAACACTAGTGTGACCACTCATGGTCTTACAGGTACCTGTCTTGACGTCCCATAGTCTCACCGTATAATCTGCACTTCCCGATACGATGAACTCTGAATCACTGGATATAGCACATGATAATACAGAACTAGTGTGACCACTCATGGTCTTACAGGTACCTGTCTCGACGTCCCATAGTCTCACCGTATAATCTGCACTTCCCGATACGATGAACTCTGAATCACTGGATATAGCACATGATAATACAGAACTAGTGTGACCACTCATGGTCTTACAGGTACCTGTCTCGACGTCCCATAGTCTCACCGTATAATCTGCACTTCCCGATACGATGAACTCTGAATCACTGGATATAGCCACAGCATATACATAATGTGTATAACCACTCATGGTCTTACAGGTACCTGTCTTGACGTCCCAAAGTCTCACCGTCTAATCATCACTTCCCGATACAATGAACTCTGAATCACTGGATATAGCCACAGCATATACATAATGTGTATAACCACTCATGGTCTTACAGGTACCTGTCTTGACGTCCCAAAGTCTCACCGTCTAATCATCACTTCCCGATACAATGAACTCTGAATCACTGGATATAGCCACAGCATATGCATGACTAATACGACCACTCATGGTCTTACAGGTACCTGTCTTGACGTCCCATAGTCTCACCGTATAATCATGACTTCCCGATACAATGAACTCTGAATCACTGGATATAGCCACAGCATATACATAATGTGTATAACCACTCATGGTCTTACAGCTACCTGTCTTGACGTCCCATAGTCTCACCGTATAATCTGCACTTCCCGATACAATGAACTCTGAATCACTGGATATAGCCACAGATCATACTGAATCTGTGTGACCACTCATGGTCTTACAGCTACCTGTCTTGACGTCCCATAGTCTCACCGTATAATCTGCACTTCCCGATACAATGAACTCTGAATCACTGGATATAGCCACAGCATATACAACATTAGTGTGACCACTCATGGTCTTACAGCTACCTGTCTTGACGTCCCAAAGTCTCACCCTCTTATCATCACTTCCCGATAAAATGAACTCTGAATCACTGGATATAGCCACAGCATATACAACATTAGTGTGACCACTCATGGTCTTACAGGTACCTGTCTTGACGTCCCATAGTCTCACCGTCTTATCTCAACTTCCCGATACGATGAACTCTGAATCACTGGATATAGCCACAGAATATACAACATTAGTGTGACCACTCATGGTCTTACAGGTACCTGTCTTGACGTCCCATAGTCTCACCGTATAATCTGCACTTCCCGATACGATGAACTCTGAATCACTGGATATAGCCACAGCAGATTCATAATTTGTGTGACCATTCATGGTCTTACAGGTACCTGTCTTGACGTCCCATAGTCTCACCGTATAATCTGCACTTCCCGATACGATGAACTCTGAATCACTGGATATAGCCACAGATCATACTGAATCTGTGTGACCACTCATGGTCTTACAGCTACCTGACTTGACGTCCCAAAGTCTCACCGTATAATCTGCACTTCCCGATACGATGAACTCTGAATCACTGGATATAGCCACTGATCATACTGAATCTGTGTGACCACTCATGGTCTTACAGCTACCTGTCTTGACGTCCCATAGTCTCACCGTCTTATCATCACTTCCCGATACGATGAACTCTGAATCACTGGATATAGCCACTGATCATACTGAATCTGTGTGACCACTCATGGTCTTACAGCTACCTGACTTGACGTCCCATAGTCTCACCGTCTTATCATCACTTCCCGATACGATGAACTCTGAATCACTGGATATAGCCACAGCATATACAACATTAGTGTGACCACTCATGGTCTTACAGGTACCTGTCTTGACGTCCCATAGTCTCACCGTATAATCTGCACTTCCCGATACGATGAACTCTGAATCACTGGATATAGCCACAGCATATACATAATGTGTATAACCACTCATGGTCTTACAGGTACCTGTCTTGACGTCCCATAGTCTCACCGTATAATCTGCACTTCCCGATACGATGAACTCTGAATCACTGGATATAGCACATGATAATACAGAACTAGTGTGACCACTCATGGTCTTACAGCTACCTGTCTTGACGTCCCATAGTCTCACCGTCTTATCATCACTTCCCGATACAATGAACTCTGAATCACTGGATATAGCCACAGATCATACTGAATCTGTGTGACCACTCATGGTCTTACAGGTACCTGTCTTGACGTCCCATAGTCTCACCGTCTTATCATCACTTCCCGATACGATGAACTCTGAATCACTGGATATAGCCACAGCATATACAACATTAGTGTGACCACTCATGGTCTTACAGCTACCTGTCTTGACGTCCCAAAGTCTCACCGTCTTATCATCACTTCCCGATACAATGAACTCTGAATCACTGGATATAGCCACTGATCATACTGAATCTGTGTGACCACTCATGGTCTTACAGCTACCTGACTTGACGTCCCATAGTCTCACCGTCTTATCATCACTTCCCGATACGATGAACTCTGAATCACTGGATATAGCCACAGAATATACAACACTAGTGTGACCACTCATGGTCTTACAGGTACCTGTCTTGACGTCCCATAGTCTCACCGTATAATCTGCACTTCCCGATACGATGAACTCTGAATCACTGGATATAGCACATGATAATACAGAACTAGTGTGACCACTCATGGTCTTACAGGTACCTGTCTCGACGTCCCATAGTCTCACCGTATAATCTGCACTTCCCGATACGATGAACTCTGAATCACTGGATATAGCACATGATAATACAGAACTAGTGTGACCACTCATGGTCTTACAGGTACCTGTCTTGACGTCCCATAGTCTCACCGTATAATCTGCACTTCCCGATACAATGAACTCTGAATTACTGGATATAGCCACAGATCATACTGAATCTGTGTGACCACTCATGGTCTTACAGGTACCTGTCTTGACGTCCCATAGTCTCACCGTCTAATCATCACTTCCCGATACAATGAACTCTGAATCACTGGATATAGCCACAGCATATGCATGACTAATACGACCACTCATGGTCTTACAGGTACCTGTCTTGACGTCCCATAGTCTCACCGTATAATCATGACTTCCCGATACAATGAACTCTGAATCACTGGATATAGCCACAGCATATACATAATGTGTATAACCACTCATGGTCTTACAGCTACCTGTCTTGACGTCCCATAGTCTCACCGTATAATCTGCACTTCCCGATACAATGAACTCTGAATCACTGGATATAGCCACAGATCATACTGAATCTGTGTGACCACTCATGGTCTTACAGCTACCTGTCTTGACGTCCCATAGTCTCACCGTATAATCTGCACTTCCCGATACAATGAACTCTGAATCACTGGATATAGCCACAGATCATACTGAATCTGTGTGACCACTCATGGTCTTACAGGTACCTGTCTCGACGTCCCATAGTCTCACCGTCTTATCATAACTTTCCGATACAATGAACTCTGAATCACTGGATATAGCCACAGATCATACTGAATCTGTGTGACCACTCATGGTCTTACAGCTACCTGACTTGACGTCCCAAAGTCTCACCGTCTTATCATCACTTCCCGATACAATGAACTCTGAATCACTGGATATAGCCACTGATCATACTGAATCTGTGTGACCACTCATGGTCTTACAGCTACCTGTCTTGACGTCCCAAAGTCTCACCGTATAATCTGCACTTCCCGATACGATGAACTCTGAATCACTGGATATAGCCACAGCAGATTCATAATTTGTGTGACCACTCATGGTCTTACAGCTACCTGTCTTGACGTCCCAAAGTCTCACCGTCTTATCATCACTTCCCGATACGATGAACTCTGAATCACTGGATATAGCCACAGATCATACTGAATCTGTGTGACCACTCATGGTCTTACAGCTACCTGACTTGACGTCCCATAGTCTCACCGTATAATCATGACTTCCCGATACGATGAACTCTGAATCACTGGATATAGCCACAGATCATACTGAATCTGTGTGACCACTCATGGTCTTACAGGTACCTGTCTTGACGTCCCATAGTCTCACCGTCTAATCATCACTTCCCGATACAATGAACTCTGAATCACTGGATATAGCCACAGCATATGCATGACTAATACGACCACTCATGGTCTTACAGGTACCTGTCTTGACGTCCCATAGTCTCACCGTATAATCATGACTTCCCGATACAATGAACTCTGAATCACTGGATATAGCCACAGCATATACATAATGTGTATAACCACTCATGGTCTTACAGCTACCTGTCTTGACGTCCCATAGTCTCACCGTATAATCTGCACTTCCCGATACAATGAACTCTGAATCACTGGATATAGCCACAGATCATACTGAATCTGTGTGACCACTCATGGTCTTACAGCTATCTGTCTTGACGTCCCATAGTCTCACCGTATAATCTGCACTTCCCGATACGATGAACTCTGAATCACTGGATATAGCCACAGATCATACTGAATCTGTGTGACCACTCATGGTCTTACAGGTACCTGTCTCGACGTCCCATAGTCTCACCGTATAATCTGCACTTCCCGATACAATGAACTCTGAATCACTGGATATAGCCACAGATCATACTGAATCTGTGTGACCACTCATGGTCTTACAGCTACCTGACTTGACGTCCCAAAGTCTCACCGTCTTATCATCACTTCCCGATACAATGAACTCTGAATCACTGGATATAGCCACTGATCATACTGAATCTGTGTGACCACTCATGGTCTTACAGCTACCTGTCTTGACGTCCCATAGTCTCACCGTCTAATCATCACTTCCCGATACGATGAACTCTGAATCACTGGATATAGCCACAGCATATACATAATGTGTATAACCACTCATGGTCTTACAGCTACCTGTCTTGACGTCCCAAAGTCTCACCGTCTTATCATCACTTCCCGATACAATGAACTCTGAATCACTGGATATAGCCACAGATCATACTGAATCTGTGTGACCACTCATGGTCTTACAGGTACCTGTCTTGACGTCCCATAGTCTCACCGTATAATCTGCACTTCCCGATACGATGAACTCTGAATCACTGGATATAGCCACAGATCATACTGAATCTGTGTGACCACTCATGGTCTTACAGGTACCTGTCTTGACGTCCCATAGTCTCACCGTCTAATCATCACTTCCCGATACAATGAACTCTGAATCACTGGATATAGCCACAGCATATGCATGACTAATACGACCACTCATGGTCTTACAGGTACCTGTCTTGACGTCCCATAGTCTCACCGTATAATCATGACTTCCCGATACAATGAACTCTGAATCACTGGATATAGCCACAGCAGATACATAATTTGTGTGACCACTCATGGTCTTACAGGTACCTGTCTTGACGTCCCAAAGTCTCACCGTCTTATCATCACTTCCCGATACGATGAACTCTGAATCACTGGATATAGCCACTGATCATACTGAATCTGTGTGACCACTCATGGTCTTACAGCTACCTGTCTTGACGTCCCAAAGTCTCACCGTCTTATCATCACTTCCCGATACGATGAACTCTGAATCACTGGATATAGCCACTGATCATACTGAATCTGTGTGACCACTCATGGTCTTACAGGTACCTGTCTTGACGTCCCATAGTCTCACCGTCTTATCATCACTTCCCGATACAATGAACTCTGAATCACTGGATATAGCCACAGCATATGCATGACTAATACGACCACTCATGGTCTTACAGGTACCTGTCTTGACGTCCCATAGTCTCACCGTATAATCATCACTTCCCGATACGATGAACTCTGAATCACTGGATATAGCCACTGATCATACTGAATCTGTGTGACCACTCATGGTCTTACAGCTACCTGTCTTGACGTCCCATAGTCTCACCGTATAATCTGCACTTCCCGATACAATGAACTCTGAATTACTGGATATAGCCACAGATCATACTGAATCTGTGTGACCACTCATGGTCTTACAGCTACCTGTCTTGACGTCCCAAAGTCTCACCGTCTTATCATCACTTCCCGATACGATGAACTCTGAATCACTGGATATAGCCACTGATCATACTGAATCTGTGTGACCACTCATGGTCTTACAGCTACCTGACTTGACGTCCCAAAGTCTCACCGTCTTATCATCACTTCCCGATACAATGAACTCTGAATCACTGGATATAGCCACAGATCATACTGAATCTGTGTGACCACTCATGGTCTTACAGGTACCTGTCTTGACGTCCCATAGTCTCACCGTCTTATCATCACTTCCCGATACAATGAACTCTGAATCACTGGATATAGCCACTGATCATACTGAATCTGTGTGACCACTCATGGTCTTACAGCTACCTGTCTTGACGTCCCAAAGTCTCACCGTCTTATCATCACTTCCCGATACGATGAACTCTGAATCACTGCATATAGCCACAGCAGATTCATAATTTGTGTGACCACTCATGGTCTTACAGCTACCTGTCTTGACGTCCCAAAGTCTCACCGTCTTATCATCACTTCCCGATACGATGAACTCTGAATCACTGGATATAGCCACTGATCATAATGAATCTGTGTGACCACTCATGGTCTTACAGCTACCTGTCTTGACGTCCCATAGTCTCACCGTCTTATCATCACTTCCCGATACAATGAACTCTGAATCACTGGATATAGCCAAAGATCATACTGAATCTGTGTGACCACTCATGGTCTTACAGGTACCTGTCTTGACGTCCCATAGTCTCACCGTATAATCTGCACTTCCCGATACAATGAACTCTGAATTACTGGATATAGCCACAGATCATACTGAATCTGTGTGACCACTCATGGTCTTACAGGTACCTGTCTTGACGTCCCATAGTCTCACCGTCTTATCATAACTTCCCGATACAATGAACTCTGAATCACTGGATATAGCCACTGATAATACTGAATCTGTGTGACCACTCATGGTCTTACAGCTACCTGTCTTGACGTCCCATAGTCTCACCGTCTTATCATAACTTCCCGATACGATGAACTCTGAATCACTGGATATAGCCACAGATCATACTGAATCTGTGTGACCACTCATGGTCTTACAGCTACCTGTCTTGACGTCCCATAGTCTCACCGTATAATCTGCACTTCCCGATACAATGAACTCTGAATTACTGGATATAGCCACAGATCATACTGAATCTGTGTGACCACTCATGGTCTTACAGCTACCTGTCTTGACGTCCCATAGTCTCACCGTATAATCTGCACTTCCCGATACGATGAACTCTGAATCACTGGATATAGCCACAGATCATACTGAATCTGTGTGACCACTCATGGTCTTACAGCTACCTGACTTGACGTCCCATAGTCTCACCGTCTTATCATCACTTCCCGATACAATGAACTCTGAATCACTGGATATAGCCACAGATCATACTGAATCTGTGTGACCACTCATGGTCTTACAGGTACCTGTCTTGACGTCCCATAGTCTCACCGTATAATCTGCACTTCCCGATACGATGAACTCTGAATCACTGGATATAGCCACAGCATATACTGAATCTGTGTGACCACTCATGGTCTTACAGCTACCTGTCTTGACGTCCCATAGTCTCACCGTCTTATCATCACTTCCCGATACGATGAACTCTGAATCACTGGATATAGCCACAGATCATACTGAATCTGTGTGACCACTCATGGTCTTACAGGTACCTGTCTTGACGTCCCATAGTCTCACCGTCTTATCATCACTTCCCGATACAATGAACTCTGAATCACTGGATATAGCCAAAGATCATACTGAATCTGTGTGACCACTCATGGTCTTACAGCTACCTGTCTTGACGTCCCAAAGTCTCACCGTCTTATCATCACTTCCCGATACAATGAACTCTGAATCACTGGATATAGCCACTGATCATACTGAATCTGTGTGACCACTCATGGTCTTACAGGTACCTGTCTTGACGTCCCATAGTCTCACCGTCTTATCATCACTTCCCGATACAATGAACTCTGAATCACTGGATATAGCCACAGATCATACTGAATCTGTGTGACCACTCATGGTCTTACAGCTACCTGTCTTGACGTCCCATAGTCTCACCGTCTTATCATCACTTCCCGATACAATGAACTCTGAATCACTGGATATAGCAACAGATCATACTGAATCTGTGTGACCACTCATGGTCTTACAGGTACCTGTCTTGACGTCCCATAGTCTCACCGTATAATCTGCACTTCCCGATACAATGAACTCTGAATCACTGGATATAGCCACAGATCATACTGAATCTGTGTGACCACTCATGGTCTTACAGGTACCTGACTTGACGTCCCATAGTCTCACCGTCTTATCATCACTTTCCGATACAATGAACTCTGAATCACTGGATATAGCCACAGATCATACTGAATCTGTGTGACCACTCATGGTCTTACAGGTACCTGTCTTGACGTCCCATAGTCTCACCGTCTTATCAGCACTTCCCGATACAATGAACTCTGAATCACTGGATATAGCCACAGATCATACTGAATCTGTGTGACCACTCATGGTCTTACAGCTACCTGTCTTGACGTCCCAAAGTCTCACCGTCTTATCATCACTTCCCGATACGATGAACTCTGAATCACTGGATATAGCCACTGATCATACTGAATCTGTGTGACCACTCATGGTCTTACAGCTACCTGTCTTGACGTCCCATAGTCTCACCGTATAATCTGCACTTCCCGATACGATGAACTCTGAATCACTGGATATAGCACATGATAATACAGAACTAGTGTGACCACTCATGGTCTTACAGCTACCTGTCTTGACGTCCCATAGTCTCACCGTCTTATCATCACTTCCCGATACAATGAACTCTGAATCACTGGATATAGCCACTGATAATACTGAATCTGTGTGACCACTCATGGTCTTACAGGTACCTGTCTTGACGTCCCATAGTCTCACCGTCTTATCATCACTTCCCGATACAATGAACTCTGAATCACTGGATATAGCCACAGATCATACTGAATCTGTGTGACCACTCATGGTCTTACAGCTACCTGTCTTGACGTCCCATAGTCTCACCGTATAATCTGCACTTCCCGATACGATGAACTCTGAATCACTGGATATAGCCACTGATCATACTGAATCTGTGTGACCACTCATGGTCTTACAGCTACCTGTCTTGACGTCCCATAGTCTCACCGTCTTATCATCACTTCCCGATACAATGAACTCTGAATCACTGGATATAGCCACAGATCATACTGAATCTGTGTGACCACTCATGGTCTTACAGCTACCTGTCTTGACGTCCCAAAGTCTCACCGTCTTATCATCACTTCCCGATACGATGAACTCTGAATCACTGGATATAGCCACAGATCATACTGAATCTGTGTGACCACTCATGGTCTTACAGGTACCTGTCTTGACGTCCCATAGTCTCACCGTCTTATCAGCACTTCCCGATACAATGAACTCTGAATCACTGGATATAGCCACAGATCATACTGAATCTGTGTGACCACTCATGGTCTTACAGCTACCTGTCTTGACGTCCCAAAGTCTCACCGTCTTATCATCACTTCCCGATACGATGAACTCTGAATCACTGCATATAGCCACAGCAGATTCATAATTTGTGTGACCACTCATGGTCTTACAGCTACCTGTCTTGACGTCCCATAGTCTCACCGTCTTATCATCACTTCCCGATACAATGAACTCTGAATCACTGGATATAGCCAAAGATCATACTGAATCTGTGTGACCACTCATGGTCTTACAGCTACCTGTCTTGACGTCCCATAGTCTCACCGTCTTATCATCACTTCCCGATACAATGAACTCTGAATCACTGGATATAGCCAAAGATCATACTGAATCTGTGTGACCACTCATGGTCTTACAGCTACCTGTCTTGACGTCCCATAGTCTCACCGTCTTATCATCACTTCCCGATACAATGAACTCTGAATCACTGGATATAGCCACTGATCATACTGAATCTGTGTGACCACTCATGGTCTTACAGGTACCTGTCTTGACGTCCCATAGTCTCACCGTATAATCTGCACTTCCCGATACAATGAACTCTGAATCACTGGATATAGCCACAGATCATACTGAATCTGTGTGACCACTCATGGTCTTACAGCTACCTGTCTTGACGTCCCATAGTCTCACCGTATAATCTGCACTTCCCGATACGATGAACTCTGAATCACTGGATATAGCCACAGATCATACTGAATCTGTGTGACCACTCATGGTCTTACAGGTACCTGTCTTGACGTCCCATAGTCTCACCGTCTTATCATCACTTCCCGATACAATGAACTCTGAATCACTGGATATAGCCACAGATCATACTGAATCTGTGTGACCACTCATGGTCTTACAGGTACCTGTCTTGACGTCCCATAGTCTCACCGTCTTATCATCACTTCCCGATACAATGAACTCTGAATCACTGGATATAGCCACTGATCATACTGAATCTGTGTGACCACTCATGGTCTTACAGCTACCTGTCTTGACGTCCCAAAGTCTCACCGTCTTATCATCACTTCCCGATACGATGAACTCTGAATCACTGCATATAGCCACAGCAGATTCATAATTTGTGTGACCACTCATGGTCTTACAGCTACCTGTCTTGACGTCCCAAAGTCTCACCGTCTTATCATCACTTCCCGATACGATGAACTCTGAATCACTGGATATAGCCACTGATCATACTGAATCTGTGTGACCACTCATGGTCTTACAGCTACCTGTCTTGACGTCCCATAGTCTCACCGTCTTATCATCACTTCCCGATACAATGAACTCTGAATCACTGGATATAGCCAAAGATCATACTGAATCTGTGTGACCACTCATGGTCTTACAGGTACCTGTCTTGACGTCCCATAGTCTCACCGTATAATCTGCACTTCCCGATACGATGAACTCTGAATCACTGGATATAGCCACAGCATATACATGACTAATGTGACCACTCATGGTCTTACAGCTACCTGTCTTGACGTCCCAAAGTCTCACCGTCTTATCATCACTTCCCGATACAATGAACTCTGAATCACTGGATATAGCCACTGATCATACTGAATCTGTGTGACCACTCATGGTCTTACAGGTACCTGTCTTGACGTCCCATAGTCTCACCGTCTTATCATCACTTCCCGATACAATGAACTCTGAATCACTGGATATAGCCACAGCATATACTGAATCTGTGTGACCACTCATGGTCTTACAGCTACCTGTCTTGACGTCCCATAGTCTCACCGTCTTATCATAACTTCCCGATACGATGAACTCTGAATCACTGGATATAGCCACAGCAGATACATAATTTGTGTGACCACTCATGGTCTTACAGCTACCTGTCTTGACGTCTCATAGTCTCACCGTCTAATCATCACTTCCCGATACAATGAACTCTGAATTACTGGATATAGCCACAGCAGATACATAATTTGTGTGACCACTCATGGTCTTACAGCTACCTGTCTTGACGTCCCATAGTCTCACCGTCTTATCATCACTTCCCGATACAATGAACTCTGAATCACTGGATATAGCCACAGATCATACTGAATCTGTGTGACCACTCATGGTCTTACAGGTACCTGTCTTGACGTCCCATAGTCTCACCGTCTTATCATCACTTCCCGATACAATGAACTCTGAATCACTGGATATAGCCACTGATCATACTGAATCTGTGTGACCACTCATGGTCTTACAGGTACCTGTCTTGACGTCCCATAGTCTCACCGTCTTATCATCACTTCCCGATACAATGAACTCTGAATCACTGGATATAGCCACTGATCATACTGAATCTGTGTGACCACTCATGGTCTTACAGCTACCTGTCTTGACGTCCCATAGTCTCACCGTATAATCTGCACTTCCCGATACAATGAACTCTGAATTACTGGATATAGCCACAGCAGATACATAATTTGTGTGACCACTCATGGTCTTACAGGTACCTGTCTTGACGTCCCATAGTCTCACCGTCTTATCATCACTTCCCGATACAATGAACTCTGAATCACTGGATATAGCCACAGATCATACTGAATCTGTGTGACCACTCATGGTCTTACAGGTACCTGTCTTGACGTCCCATAGTCTCACCGTCTTATCATCACTTCCCGATACAATGAACTCTGAATCACTGGATATAGCCACTGATCATACTGAATCTGTGTGACCACTCATGGTCTTACAGGTACCTGTCTTGACGTCCCATAGTCTCACCGTCTTATCATCACTTCCCGATACAATGAACTCTGAATCACTGGATATAGCCACAGATCATACTGAATCTGTGTGACCACTCATGGTCTTACAGGTACCTGTCTTGACGTCCCATAGTCTCACCGTCTTATCATCACTTCCCGATACAATGAACTCTGAATCACTGGATATAGCCACTGATCATACTGAATCTGTGTGACCACTCATGGTCTTACAGCTACCTGTCTTGACGTCCCAAAGTCTCACCGTCTTATCATCACTTCCCGATACAATGAACTCTGAATCACTGGATATAGCCACAGCATATACAACATTAGTGTGACCACTCATGGTCTTACAGGTACCTGTCTCGACGTCCCATAGTCTCACCGTCTTATCATAACTTTCCGATACAATGAACTCTGAATCACTGGATATAGCCACAGATCATACTGAATCTGTGTGACCACTCATGGTCTTACAGCTACCTGTCTTGACGTCCCATAGTCTCACCGTATAATCTGCACTTCCCGATACAATGAACTCTGAATTACTGGATATAGCCACAGATCATACTGAATCTGTGTGACCACTCATGGTCTTACAGGTACCTGTCTTGACGTCCCATAGTCTCACCGTCTTATCATAACTTCCCGATACAATGAACTCTGAATCACTGGATATAGCCACAGCAGATTCATAATTTGTGTGACCACTCATGGTCTTACAGCTACCTGTCTTGACGTCCCAAAGTCTCACCGTCTTATCATAACTTCCCGATACGATGAACTCTGAATCACTGGATATAGCCACAGATCATACTGAATCTGTGTGACCACTCATGGTCTTACAGCTACCTGTCTTGACGTCCCATAGTCTCACCGTATAATCTGCACTTCCCGATACAATGAACTCTGAATTACTGGATATAGCCACAGATCATACTGAATCTGTGTGACCACTCATGGTCTTACAGCTACCTGTCTTGACGTCCCATAGTCTCACCGTATAATCTGCACTTCCCGATACGATGAACTCTGAATCACTGGATATAGCCACAGATCATACTGAATCTGTGTGACCACTCATGGTCTTACAGCTACCTGACTTGACGTCCCATAGTCTCACCGTATAATCTGCACTTCCCGATACGATGAACTCTGAATCACTGGATATAGCCACAGCATATACTGAATCTGTGTGACCACTCATGGTCTTACAGCTACCTGTCTTGACGTCCCATAGTCTCACCGTCTTATCATCACTTCCCGATACAATGAACTCTGAATCACTGGATATAGCCACAGATCATACTGAATCTGTGTGACCACTCATGGTCTTACAGGTACCTGTCTTGACGTCCCATAGTCTCACCGTCTTATCATCACTTCCCGATACAATGAACTCTGAATCACTGGATATAGCCACTGATCATACTGAATCTGTGTGACCACTCATGGTCTTACAGCTACCTGTCTTGACGTCCCAAAGTCTCACCGTCTTATCATCACTTCCCGATACAATGAACTCTGAATCACTGGATATAGCCACTGATCATACTGAATCTGTGTGACCACTCATGGTCTTACAGCTACCTGTCTTGACGTCCCATAGTCTCACCGTCTTATCATCACTTCCCGATACAATGAACTCTGAATCACTGGATATAGCCACTGATCATACTGAATCTGTGTGACCACTCATGGTCTTACAGCTACCTGTCTTGACGTCCCATAGTCTCACCGTCTTATCATCACTTCCCGATACAATGAACTCTGAATCACTGGATATAGCCACTGATCATACTGAATCTGTGTGACCACTCATGGTCTTACAGCTACCTGTCTTGACGTCCCATAGTCTCACCGTATAATCTGCACTTCCCGATACAATGAACTCTGAATCACTGGATATAGCCACAGATCATACTGAATCTGTGTGACCACTCATGGTCTTACAGGTACCTGACTTGACGTCCCATAGTCTCACCGTCTTATCATCACTTTCCGATACAATGAACTCTGAATCACTGGATATAGCCACAGATCATACTGAATCTGTGTGACCACTCATGGTCTTACAGCTACCTGTCTTGACGTCCCAAAGTCTCACCGTCTTATCATCACTTCCCGATACAATGAACTCTGAATCACTGGATATAGCCACTGATCATACTGAATCTGTGTGACCACTCATGGTCTTACAGCTACCTGTCTTGACGTCCCATAGTCTCACCGTCTTATCATCACTTCCCGATACGATGAACTCTGAATCACTGGATATAGCCACTGATCATACTGAATCTGTGTGACCACTCATGGTCTTACAGCTACCTGTCTTGACGTCCCAAAGTCTCACCGTCTTATCATCACTTCCCGATACAATGAACTCTGAATCACTGGATATAGCCACAGCATATACTGAATCTGTGTGACCACTCATGGTCTTACAGCTACCTGTCTTGACGTCCCATAGTCTCACCGTCTTATCATCACTTCCCGATACAATGAACTCTGAATCACTGGATATAGCCACAGCAGATACATAATTTGTGTGACCACTCATGGTCTTACAGCTACCTGTCTTGACGTCCCATAGTCTCACCGTTTTATCTAAACTTCCCGATACAATGAACTCTGAATCACTGCATATAGCCACAGCAGATACATAATTTGTGTGACCACTCATGGTCTTACAGGTACCTGTCTTGACGTCCCATAGTCTCACCGTATAATCAGCACTTCCCGATACGATGAACTCTGAATCACTGCATATAGCAAAAGCAGATTCATAACTAGTGTGACCACTCATGGTCTTACAGCTACCTGTCTTGACGTCCCATAGTCTCACCGTCTAATCTAAACTTCCCGATACAATGAACTCTGAATCACTGGATATAGCCACAGATCATACTGAATCTGTGTGACCACTCATGGTCTTACAGCTACCTGACTTGACGTCCCAAAGTCTCACCGTCTTATCATCACTTCCCGATACAATGAACTCTGAATCACTGGATATAGCCACAGCAGATTCATAATTTGTGTGACCATTCATGGTCTTACAGGTACCTGTCTTGACGTCCCATAGTCTCACCGTATAATCAGCACTTCCCGATACGATGAACTCTGAATCACTGCATATAGCAAAAGCAGATTCATAACTAGTGTGACCACTCATGGTCTTACAGCTACCTGTCTTGACGTCCCATAGTCTCACCGTCTAATCTAAACTTCCCGATACGATGAACTCTGAATCACTGGATATAGCCACTGATCATACTGAATCTGTGTGACCACTCATGGTCTTACAGCTACCTGTCTTGACGTCCCAAAGTCTCACCGTCTTATCATCACTTCCCGATACAATGAACTCTGAATCACTGGATATAGCCACAGCATATACAACATTAGTGTGACCACTCATGGTCTTACAGGTACCTGTCTTGACGTCCCATAGTCTCACCGTCTTATCATCACTTCCCGATACAATGAACTCTGAATCACTGGATATAGCCACTGATCATACTGAATCTGTGTGACCACTCATGGTCTTACAGGTACCTGTCTTGACGTCCCATAGTCTCACCGTCTAATCTAAACTTCCCGATACGATGAACTCTGAATCACTGGATATAGCCACAGATCATACTGAATCTGTGTGACCACTCATGGTCTTACAGCTACCTGTCTTGACGTCCCATAGTCTCACCGTCTTATCAGCACTTCCCGATACAATGAACTCTGAATCACTGGATATAGCCACAGATCATACTGAATCTGTGTGACCACTCATGGTCTTACAGCTACCTGACTTGACGTCCCATAGTCTCACCGTCTTATCATAACTTTCCGATACAATGAACTCTGAATCACTGGATATAGCCACTGATCATACTGAATCTGTGTGACCACTCATGGTCTTACAGCTACCTGTCTTGACGTCCCATAGTCTCACCGTCTTATCATCACTTCCCGATACAATGAACTCTGAATCACTGGATATAGCCACTGATCATACTGAATCTGTGTGACCACTCATGGTCTTACAGCTACCTGTCTTGACGTCCCAAAGTCTCACCGTCTTATCATCACTTCCCGATACAATGAACTCTGAATCACTGGATATAGCCACAGATCATACTGAATCTGTGTGACCACTCATGGTCTTACAGCTACCTGTCTTGACGTCCCAAAGTCTCACCGTCTTATCATCACTTCCCGATACGATGAACTCTGAATCACTGCATATAGCCACAGCAGATTCATAATTTGTGTGACCACTCATGGTCTTACAGGTACCTGTCTTGACGTCCCATAGTCTCACCGTCTTATCAGCACTTCCCGATACAATGAACTCTGAATCACTGGATATAGCCACTGATCATACTGAATCTGTGTGACCACTCATGGTCTTACAGCTACCTGTCTTGACGTCCCATAGTCTCACCGTATAATCTGCACTTCCCGATACAATGAACTCTGAATCACTGGATATAGCAACAGATCATACTGAATCTGTGTGACCACTCATGGTCTTACAGCTACCTGTCTTGACGTCCCATAGTCTCACCGTATAATCTGCACTTCCCGATACAATGAACTCTGAATCACTGGATATAGCCACAGCAGATTCATAACTAGTGTGACCACTCATGGTCTTACAGCTACCTGTCTTGACGTCCCATAGTCTCACCGTCTAATCTAAACTTCCCGATACGATGAACTCTGAATCACTGGATATAGCCACAGCAGATTCATAATTTGTGTGACCACTCATGGTCTTACAGCTACCTGTCTTGACGTCCCATAGTCTCACCGTCTAATCTAAACTTCCCGATACGATGAACTCTGAATCACTGGATATAGCCACAGCAGATACATAATTTGTGTGACCACTCATGGTCTTACAGGTACCTGTGTTGACGTCCCAAAGTCTCACCGTCTTATCATCACTTCCCGATACAATGAACTCTGAATCACTGGATATAGCCACTGATCATACTGAATCTGTGTGACCACTCATGGTCTTACAGCTACCTGTCTTGACGTCCCAAAGTCTCACCGTCTTATCTAAACTTCCCGATAAAATGAACTCTGAATCACTGGATATAGCCACAGCAGATTCATAATTTGTGTGACCACTCATGGTCTTACAGCTACCTGTCTTGACGTCACATAGTCTCACCGTCTAATCAGCACTTCCCGATACGATGAACTCTGAATCACTGGATATAGCCACAGCAGATTCATAATTTGTGTGACCACTCATGGTCTTACAGGTACCTGTCTTGACGTCCCATAGTCTCACCGTCTTATCAGCACTTCCCGATACGATGAACTCTGAATCACTGGATATAGCCACAGCAGATTCATAATCTGTGTGACCACTCATGGTCTTACAGGTACCTGTCTTGACGTCCCATAGTCTCACCGTCTTATCAGCACTTCCCGATACGATGAACTCTGAATCACTGGATATAGCCACAGCAGATACATAATTTGTGTGACCACTCATGGTCTTACAGGTACCTGTCTTGACGTCCCAAAGTCTCACCGTCTTATCATCACTTCCCGATACAATGAACTCTGAATCACTGGATATAGCCACAGATCATACTGAATCTGTGTGACCACTCATGGTCTTACAGCTACCTGTCTTGACGTCCCAAAGTCTCACCGTCTTATCATCACTTCCCGATACGATGAACTCTGAATCACTGGATATAGCCACAGCATATACTTAATTTGTGTGACCACTCATGGTCTTACAGGTACCTGTCTTGACGTCCCATAGTCTCACCGTCTTATCAGCACTTCCCGATACAATGAACTCTGAATCACTGGATATAGCCACAGCAGATACATAATTTGTGTGACCACTCATGGTCTTACAGGTACCTGTCTTGACGTCCCATAGTCTCACCGTCTTATCAGCACTTCCCGATAAAATGAACTCTGAATCACTGGATATAGCCACAGCAGATACATAATTTGTGTGACCACTCATGGTCTTACAGGTACCTGTCTTGACGTCCCATAGTCTCACCGTCTTATCTAAAACTCCCCGATACGATGAACTCTGAATCACTGGATATAGCCACAGCAGATTCATAATTTGTGTGACCACTCATGGTCTTACAGGTACCTGTCTTGACGTCCCATAGTCTCACCGTCTTATCTAAACTTCCCGATACGATGAACTCTGAATCACTGCATATAGCCACAGCAGATTCATAATTTGTGTGACCACTCATGGTCTTACAGGTACCTGTCTTGACGTCCCATAGTCTCACCGTCTTATCTAAAACTCCCCGATACGATGAACTCTGAATCACTGGATATAGCCACAGCAGATTCATAATTTGTGTGACCACTCATGGTCTTACAGGTACCTGTCTTGACGTCCCATAGTCTCACCGTCTAATCTGCACTTCCCGATACGATGAACTCTGAATCACTGGATATAGCCACAGCATATAAATAATGTGTGTGACCACTCATGGTCTTACAGGTACCTGTCTTGACGTCCCATAGTCTCACCGTCTAATCTGCACTTCCCGATACGATGAACTCTGAATCACTGCATATAGCCACAGCAGATTCATAATTTGTGTGACCACTCATGGTCTTACAGGTACCTGTCTTGACGTCCCATAGTCTCACCGTCTTATCAGCACTTCCCGATACGATGAACTCTGAATCACTGGATATAGCCACAGCAGATTCATAATTTGTGTGACCACTCATGGTCTTACAGCTACCTGTCTTGACGTCCCAAAGTCTCACCCTCTTATCATCACTTCCCGATAAAATGAACTCTGAATCACTGGATATAGCCACAGCAGATTCATAATTTGTGTGACCACTCATGGTCTTACAGGTACCTGTCTTGACGTCCCATAGTCTCACCGTCTTATCATAACTTCCCGATACGATGAACTCTGAATCACTGGATATAGCCACAGCAGATACATAATTTGTGTGACCACTCATGGTCTTACAGGTACCTGTCTTGATGTCCCATAGTCTCACCGTCTTATCAGCACTTCCCGATACGATGAACTCTGAATCACTGGATATAGCCACAGCATATACTTAATGTGTGTGACCACTCATGGTCTTACAGGTACCTGTCTTGACGTCCCATAGTCTCACCGTCTTATCAGCACTTCCCGATACGATGAACTCTGAATCACTGGATATAGCCACAGCAGATACATAATTTGTGTGACCACTCATGGTCTTACAGGTACCTGTCTTGACGTCCCATAGTCTCACCGTCTTATCTGCACTTCCCGATACGATGAACTCTGAATTACTGGATATAGCCACAGCAGATACATAATTTGTGTGACCACTCATGGTCTTACAGGTACCTGTCTTGACGTCCCAAAGTCTCACCGTCTTATCAGCACTTCCCGATACAATGAACTCTGAATCACTGCATATAGCCACAGCAGATACATAATTTGTGTGACCACTCATGGTCTTACAGGTACCTGTCTTGACGTCCCATAGTCTCACCGTCTAATCATAACTTCCCGATACAATGAACTCTGAATCACTGGATATAGCCACAGCAGATACATAATTTGTGTGACCACTCATGGTCTTACAGGTACTTGTCTTGACGTCCCATAGTCTCACCGTCTAATCTAAACTTCCCGATACAATGAACTCTGAATCACTGGATATAGCAACAGATCATACTGAATCTGTGTGACCACTCATGGTCTTACAGCTACCTGACTTGACGTCCCAAAGTCTCACCGTCTTATCATCACTTCCCGATACGATGAACTCTGAATCACTGGATATAGCCACAGCATATACATAATTTGTGTGACCACTCATGGTCTTACAGGTACCTGTCTTGACGTCCCATAGTCTCACCGTCTAATCTAAACTTCCCGATACGATGAACTCTGAATCACTGCATATAGCCACAGCAGATTCATAATTTGTGTGACCACTCATGGTCTTACAGGTACCTGTCTTGACGTCCCATAGTCTCACCGTCTTATCAGCACTTCCCGATACGATGAACTCTGAATCACTGGATATAGACACAGCAGATTCATAATTTGTGTGACCACTCATGGTCTTACAGGTACCTGTCTTGACGTCCCATAGTCTCACCGTCTTATCAGCACTTCCCGATACGATGAACTCTGAATCACTGGATATAGCCACAGCAGATTCATAATTTGTGTGACCACTCATGGTCTTACAGCTACCTGTCTTGACGTCCCAAAGTCTCACCCTCTTATCATCACTTCCCGATACAATGAACTCTGAATCACTGCATATAGCCACAGCAGATTCATAATTTGTGTGACCACTCATGGTCTTACAGCTAGCTGTCTTGACGTCCCATAGTCTCACCGTCTTATCATCACTTCCCGATACGATGAACTCTGAATCACTGGATATAGCCACAGCATATACTGAATCTGTGTGACCACTCATGGTCTTACAGCTACCTGTCTTGACGTCCCATAGTCTCACCGTCTTATCATAACTTCCCGATACGATGAACTCTGAATCACTGGGTATAGCCACAGCAGATACTGAATCTGTGTGACCACTCATGGTCTTACAGGTACTTGTCTTGACGTCCCATAGTCTCACCGTCTTATCATAACTTCCCGATACGATGAACTCTGAATCACTGGATATAGCCACAGCATATACAACATTAGTGTGACCACTCATGGTCTTACAGCTACCTGTCTTTACGTCCCATAGTCTCACCGTCTTATCAGCAATTCCGATACGATGAACTCTGAATCACTGGATATAGCCACAGATCATACTGAATCTGTGTGACCACTCATGGTCTTACAGCTACCTGTCTTGACGTCCCATAGTCTCACCGTCTTATCTAAAACTCCCCGATACGATGAACTCTGAATCACTGGATATAGCCACAGCAGATTCATAATTTGTGTGACCACTCATGGTCTTACAGGTACCTGTCTTGACGTCCCATAGTCTCACCGTCTTATCAGCACTTCCCGATACGATGAAATCTGAATCACTGGATATAGCCACTGATCATACTGAATCTGTGTGACCACTCATGGTCTTACAGCTACCTGTCTTGACGTCCCAAAGTCTCACCGTCTTATCTGCACTTCCCGATACGATGAACTCTGAATCACTGGATATAGCCACAGCATATTCATAATTTGTGTGACCACTCATGGTCTTACAGGTACCTGTCTTGACGTCCCAAAGTCTCACCCTCTTATCATCACTTCCCGATACAATGAACTCTGAATCACTGCATATAGCCACAGCAGATACATAATTTGTGTGACCACTCATGGTCTTACAGGTACCTGTCTTGACGTCCCATAGTCTCACCGTCTTATCAGCACTTCCTGATACGATGAACTCTGAATCACTGGATATAGCCACAGCATATACTGAATCTGTGTGACCACTCATGGTCTTACAGCTACCTGTCTTGACGTCCCATAGTCTCACCGTCTTATCATCACTTCCCGATACAATGAACTCTGAATCACTGGATATAGCCACAGCAGATTCATAATTTGTGTGACCACTCATGGTCTTACAGGTACCTGTCTTGACGTCCCATAGTCTCACCGTCTTATCAGCACTTCCCGATACGATGAACTCTGAATCACTGGATATAGCCACAGCAGATACATAATTTGTGTGACCACTCATGGTCTTACAGCTACCTGTCTTGACGTCCCATAGTCTCACCGTATAATCTGCACTTCCCGATACGATGAACTCTGAATCACTGGATATAGCCACTGATCATACTGAATCTGTGTGACCACTCATGGTCTTACAGGTACCTGTCTTGACGTCCCATAGTCTCACCGTCTTATCATAACTTCCCGATACGATGAACTCTGAATCACTGCATATAGCCACAGCAGATTCATAATTTGTGTGACCACTCATGGTCTTACAGGTACCTGTCTTGACGTCCCAAAGTCTCACCCTCTTATCATCACTTCCCGATACAATGAACTCTGAATCACTGGATATAGCCACAGCAGATTCATAATTTGTGTGACCACTCATGGTCTTACAGGTACCTGTCTTGACGTCCCATAGTCTCACCGTCTTATCAGCACTTCCCGATACGATGAACTCTGAATCACTGGATATAGCCACAGCAGATACATAATTTGTGTGACCACTCATGGTCTTACAGGTACCTGTCTTGACGTCCCATAGTCTCACCGTCTTATCAGCACTTCCTGATACGATGAACTCTGAATCACTGGATATAGCCACAGCATATTCATAATTTGTGTGACCACTCATGGTCTTACAGGTACCTGTCTTGACGTCCCAAAGTCACACCCTCTTATCATCACTTCCCGATACAATGAACTCTGAATCACTGGATATAGCCACAGCAGATTCATAATTTGTGTGACCACTCATGGTCTTACAGGTACCTGTCTTGACGTCCCATAGTCTCACCGTCTAATCTAAACTTCCCGATACGATGAACTCTGAATCACTGCATATAGCCACAGCAGATTCATAATTTGTGTGACCACTCATGGTCTTACAGCTACCTGTCTTGACGTCCCAAAGTCTCACCCTCTTATCTAAACTTCCCGATAAAATGAACTCTGAATCACTGGATATAGCCACAGCAGATACATAATTTGTGTGACCACTCATGGTCTTACAGGTACCTGTCTTGACGTCCCATAGTCTCACCGTCTTATCTAAACTTCCCGATAAAATGAACTCTGAATCACTGGATATAGCCACAGCAGATACATAATTTGTGTGACCACTCATGGTCTTACAGGTACCTGTCTTGACGTCCCATAGTCTCACCGTCTAATCTAAACTTCCCGATACGATGAACTCTGAATCACTGCATATAGCCACAGCAGATTCATAATTTGTGTGACCACTCATGGTCTTACAGGTACCTGTCTTGACGTCCCATAGTCTCACCGTCTTATCAGCACTTCCCGATACGATGAACTCTGAATCACTGGATATAGACACAGCAGATTCATAATTTGTGTGACCACTCATGGTCTTACAGGTACCTGTCTTGACGTCCCATAGTCTCACCGTCTTATCAGCACTTCCCGATACGATGAACTCTGAATCACTGCATATAGCCACAGCAGATACATAATTTGTGTGACCACTCATGGTCTTACAGGTACCTGTCTTGACGTCCCATAGTCTCACCGTCTAATCTAAACTTCCCGATACAATGAACTCTGAATCACTGCATATAGCCACAGCAGATTCATAATTTGTGTGACCACTCATGGTCTTACAGCTAGCTGTCTTGACGTCCCATAGTCTCACCGTCTTATCATCACTTCCCGATACGATGAACTCTGAATCACTGGATATAGCCACAGCATATACTGAATCTGTGTGACCACTCATGGTCTTACAGCTACCTGTCTTGACGTCCCATAGTCTCACCGTCTTATCATCACTTCCCGATACGATGAACGCTGAATCACTGGATATAGCCACAGCAGATACTGAATCTGTGTGACCACTCATGGTCTTACAGGTACCTGTCTTGACGTCCCATAGTCTCACCGTCTAATCATCACTTCCCGATACAATGAACTCTGAATCACTGGATATAGCCACAGCAGATTCATAACTAGTGTGACCACTCATGGTCTTACAGCTACCTGTCTTGACGTCCCATAGTCTCACCGTCTAATCTAAACTTCCCGATACGATGAACTCTGAATCACTGGATATAGCCACAGCAGATTCATAATTTGTGTGACCACTCATGGTCTTACAGGTACCTGTCTTGACGTCCCATAGTCTCACCGTATAATCATGACTTCCCGATACGATGAACTCTGAATCACTGGATATAGCCACAGCAGATACATAATTTGTGTGACCACTCATGGTCTTACAGGTACCTGTCTTGACGTCCCATAGTCTCACCGTCTTATCTAAACTTCCCGATAAAATGAACTCTGAATCACTGGATATAGCCACAGCAGATTCATAATTTGTGTGACCACTCATGGTCTTACAGCTACCTGTCTTGACGTCACATAGTCTCACCGTCTAATCAGCACTTCCCGATACGATGAACTCTGAATCACTGGATATAGCCACAGCAGATTCATAATTTGTGTGACCACTCATGGTCTTACAGGTACCTGTCTTGACGTCCCATAGTCTCACCGTCTTATCAGCACTTCCCGATACGATGAACTCTGAATCACTGGATATAGCCACAGCAGATTCATAATTTGTGTGACCACTCATGGTCTTACAGGTACCTGTCTTGACGTCCCATAGTCTCACCGTCTTATCAGCACTTCCCGATACGATGAACTCTGAATCACTGCATATAGCCACAGCAGATACATAATTTGTGTGACCACTCATGGTCTTACAGCTACCTGTCTTGACGTCCCAAAGTCTCACCCTCTTATCATCACTTCCCGATACAATGAACTCTGAATCACTGGATATAGCCACAGCAGATTCATAATTTGTGTGACCACTCATGGTCTTACAGGTACCTGTCTTGACGTCCCATAGTCTCACCGTCTTATCAGCACTTCCCGATACGATGAACTCTGAATCACTGGATATAGCCACAGCAGATACATAATTTGTGTGACCACTCATGGTCTTACAGCTACCTGTCTTGACGTCCCATAGTCTCACCGTATAATCTGCACTTCCCGATACGATGAACTCTGAATCACTGGATATAGCCACTGATAATACTGAATCTGTGTGACCACTCATGGTCTTACAGGTACCTGTCTTGACGTCCCATAGTCTCACCGTCTTATCATAACTTCCCGATACGATGAACTCTGAATCACTGGATATAGCCACAGCAGATACATAATTTGTGTGACCACTCATGGTCTTACAGGTACCTGTCTTGACGTCCCATAGTCTCACCGTCTCATCATCACTTCCCGATACGATGAACTCTGAATCACTGGATATAGCCACAGCATATACAGAATCTGTGTGACCACTCATGGTCTTACAGGTACCTGTCTTGACGTCCCATAGTCTCACCGTCTAATCTAAACTTCCCGATACGATGAACTCTGAATCACTGCATATAGCCACAGCAGATACATAATTTGTGTGACCACTCATGGTCTTACAGGTACCTGTCTTGACGTCCCATAGTCTCACCGTCTTATCTTAACTTCCCGATAAAATGAACTCTGAATCACTGGATATAGCCACAGCAGATACATAATTTGTGTGACCACTCATGGTCTTACAGGTACCTGTCTTGACGTCCCATAGTCTCACCGTCTTATCTAAACTTCCCGATACGATGAACTCTGAATCACTGCATATAGCCACAGCAGATACATAATTTGTGTGACCACTCATGGTCTTACAGGTACCTGTCTTGACGTCCCATAGTCTCACCGTCTAATCTAAACTTCCCGATACGATGAACTCTGAATCACTGCATATAGCCACAGCAGATTCATAATTTGTGTGACCACTCATGGTCTTACTGGTACCTGTCTTGACGTCCCATAGTCTCACCGTCTAATCATCACTTCCCGATACGATGAACGCTGAATCACTGGATATAGCCACAGCATATACATGACTAGTGTGACCACTCATGGTCTTACAGGTACCTGTCTTGACGTCCCATAGTCTCACTGTCTAATCTGCACTTCCCGATACGATGAACTCTGAATCACTGGATATAGCCACAGCATATACCTAATGTGTGTGACCACTCATGGTCTTACAGGTACCTGTCTTGACGTCCCATAGTCTCACCGTCTAATCATCACTTCCCGATACGATGAACTCTGAATCACTGGATATAGCCACAGCAGATACATAACCTGTGTGACCACTCATGGTCTTAAAGGTACCTGTCTTGACGTTCCATAGTCTCACCGTCTCATCAGCACTTCCCGATACGATGAACTCTGAATCACTGGATATAGCCACAGCATATACTTAATGTGTGTGACCACTCATGGTCTTACAGGTACCTGTCTTGACGTTCCATAGTCTCACCGTATAATCATAACTTCCCGATACGATGAACTCTGAATCACTGGATATAGCCACAGCATATACATTATGTGTATAACCACTCATGGTCTTACAGGTACCTGTCTTGACGTCCCATAGTCTCACCGTATAATCTGCACTTCCCGATACGATGAACTCTGAATCACTGGATATAGCCACAGCATATACATGACTAATGTGACCACTCATGGTCTTACAGGTACCTGTCTTGACGTCCCATAGTCTCACCGTATAATCTGCACTTCTTGATACGATGAACTCTGAATCACTGGATATAGCCACAGATAATAAAGAGCTAGTGTGACCACTCATGGTCTTACAGGTACCTGTCTTGACGTTCCATAGTCTCACCGTATAATCATAACTTCCCGATACGATGAACTCTGAATCACTGGATATAGCCACAGCAGATACATACTAGTGTGACCACTCATGGTCTTACAGGTACCTGTCTTGACGTTCCATAGTCTCACCGTCTCATCATCACTTCCCGATACGATGAACTCTGAATCACTGGATATAGCCACAGCATATACATAACGAGTGTGAACACTCATGGTCTTACAGCTACCTGTCTTGACGTCCCATAGTCTGACCGTCTCATCTCTACTTCCCGATACGATGAACTCTGAATCACTGGATATAGCCACAGCAGATACATAACCTGTGTGACCACTCATGGTCTTACAGGTACCTGTCTTGACGTCCCATAGTCTCACTGTCTAATCTTAACTTCCCGATACGATGAACGCTGAATCACTGGAGATCGCCACAGATAATAAAGAGCTAGTGTGACCACTCATGGTCTTACAGGTACCTGTCTTGACGTCCCATAGTCTCACCGTCTTATCTTAACTTCCCGATACGATGAACTCTGAATCACTGGATATAGCCACAGCATATACATAACTAGTGGGAACACTCATGGTCTTACAGGTACCTGTCTTGACGTTCCATAGTCTCACCGTCTCATCATAACTTCCCGATACGATGAACTCTGAATCACTGGATATAGCCACAGCAGATACATAACTAGTGTGACCACTCATGGTCTTACAGGTACCTGTCTTGACGACCCATAGTCTCACCGTCTAATCATCACTTCCCGATACGATGAACTCTGAATCACTGGATATAGCCACAGCATATACATAACCTGTGTGACCACTCATGGTCTTACTGGTACCTGTCTTGACGTCCCATAGTCTCACCGTCTAATCATCACTTCCCGATACGATGAACTCTGAATCACTGGATATAGCCACAGCATATACTTAATTTGTGTGACCACTCATGGTCTTACAGGTACCTGTCTTGACGTCCCATAGTCTCACCGTCTAATCATCACTTCCCGATACGATGAACGCTGAATCACTGGATATAGCCACAGATCATACATGACTAGTGTGACCACTCATGGTCTTACTGGTACCTGTCTTGACGTCCCATAGTCTCACCGTCTAATCATCACTTCCCGATACGATGAACTCTGAATCACTGGATATAGCCACAGCATATACTTAATTTGTGTGACCACTCATGGTCTTACTGGTACCTGTCTTGACGTCCCATAGTCTCACCGTCTAATCATCACTTCCCGATACGATGAACGCTGAATCACTGGAGATCGCCACAGATAATAAAGAGCTAGTGTGACCACTCATGGTCTTACAGGTACCTGTCTTGACGTCCCATAGTCTCACCGTCTTATCTTAACTTCCCGATACGATGAACTCTGAATCACTGGATATAGCCACAGCATATACATAACTAGTGGGAACACTCATGGTCTTACAGGTACCTGTCTTGACGACCCATAGTCTCACCGTATAATCTGCACTTCCCGATACGATGAACTCTGAATCACTGGATATAGCCACAGCAGATACATAACTAGTGTGACCACTCATGGTCTTACTGGTACCTGTCTTGACGTCCCATAGTCTCACCGTCTAATCATCACTTCCCGATACGATGAACTCTGAATCACTGGATATAGCCACAGCATTTACATAACTAGTGTGACCACTCATGGTCTTACAGGTACCTGTCTTGACGTCCCATAGTCTCACCGTCTAATCTGCACTTCCCGATACGATGAACTCTGAATCACTGGATATAGCCACAGCATTTACATAACTAGTGTGACCACTCATGGTCTTACAGGTACCTGTCTTGACGTCCCATAGTCTCACCGTCTTATCTGCACTTCCCGATACGATGAACTCTGAATCACTGGATATAGCCACAGATAATAAAGAGCTAGTGTGACCACTCATGGTCTTACAGGTACCTGTCTTGACGACCCATAGTCTCACCGTCTCATCATAACTTCCCGATACGATGAACTCTGAATCACTGGATATAGCCACAGCAGATACATAACTAGTGTGACCACTCATGGTCTTACAGGTACCTGTCTTGACGTTCCATAGTCTCACCGTCTCATCATCACTTCCCGATACGATGAACTCTGAATCACTGGATATAGCCACAGCAGATACATAACTAGTGTGACCACTCATGGTCTTACAGGTACCTGTCTTGACGACCCATAGTCTCACCGTCTAATCATCACTTCCCGATACGATGAACTCTGAATCACTGGATATAGCCACAGCATATACATAACCTGTGTGACCACTCATGGTCTTACTGGTACCTGTCTTGACGTCCCATAGTCTCACCGTCTAATCATCACTTCCCGATACGATGAACTCTGAATCACTGGATATAGCCACAGCATATACTTAATTTGTGTGACCACTCATGGTCTTACTGGTACCTGTCTTGACGTCCCATAGTCTCACCGTCTAATCATCACTTCCCGATACGATGAACGCTGAATCACTGGAGATCGCCACAGATAATAAAGAGCTAGTGTGACCACTCATGGTCTTACAGGTACCTGTCTTGACGTCCCATAGTCTCACCGTCTTATCTTAACTTCCCGATACGATGAACTCTGAATCACTGGATATAGCCACAGCATATACATAACTAGTGTGACCACTCATGGTCTTACAGGTACCTGTCTTGACGACCCATAGTCTCACCGTCTAATCATCACTTCCCGATACGATGAACTCTGAATCACTGGATATAGCCACAGCATATACTTAATTTGTGTGACCACTCATGGTCTTACTGGTACCTGTCTTGACGTCCCATAGTCTCACCGTCTAATCATCACTTCCCGATACGATGAACTCTGAATCACTGGATATAGCCACAGCATATACTTAATTTGTGTGACCACTCATGGTCTTACAGGTACCTGTCTTGACGTTCCATAGTCTCACCGTATAATCATAACTTCCCGATACGATGAACTCTGAATCACTGGATATAGCCACAGCATATACATGACTAGTGTGACCACTCATGGTCTTACAGGTACCTGTCTTGACGTCCCATAGTCTCACCGTATAATCTGCACTTCCCGATACGATGAACTCTGAATCACTGGATATAGCCACAGCATATACATAACTAGTGTGACCACTCATGGTCTTACAGGTACCTGTCTTGACGTCCCATAGTCTCACCGTATTATCTTAACTTCCGATACGATGAACTCTGAGACACTGGATATAGCCACAGATCATACATGACTAGTGTGACCACTCATGGTCTTACTGGTACCTGTCTTGACGTCCCATAGTCTCACCGTTTAATCTGCACTTCCCGATACGATGAACTCTGAATCACTGGATATAGCCACAGCATATACATAACTAGTGTGACCACTCATGGTCTTACTGGTACCTGTCTTGACGTCCCATAGTCTCACCGTCTAATCATCACTTCCCGATACGATGAACGCTGAATCACTGGAGATCGCCACAGATAATAAAGAGCTAGTGTGACCACTCATGGTCTTACAGGTACCTGTCTTGACGTCCCATAGTCTCACCGTCTTATCTTAACTTCCCGATACGATGAACTCTGAATCACTGGATATAGCCACAGCATATACATAACTAGTGGGAACACTCATGGTCTTACAGGTACCTGTCTTGACGACCCATAGTCTCACCGTATAATCTGCACTTCCCGATACGATGAACTCTGAATCACTGGATATAGCCACAGCAGATACATAACTAGTGTGACCACTCATGGTCTTACTGGTACCTGTCTTGACGTCCCATAGTCTCACCGTCTAATCATCACTTCCCGATACGATGAACTCTGAATCACTGGATATAGCCACAGCATATACTTAATTTGTGTGACCACTCATGGTCTTACAGGTACCTGTCTTGACGTCCCATAGTCTCACCGTCTAATCATCACTTCCCGATACGATGAACTCTGAATCACTGGATATAGCCACAGCATATACTTAATTTGTGTGACCACTCATGGTCTTACTGGTACCTGTCTTGACGTCCCATAGTCTCACCGTCTAATCATCACTTCCCGATACGATGAACGCTGAATCACTGGAGATCGCCACAGATAATAAAGAGCTAGTGTGACCACTCATGGTCTTACAGGTACCTGTCTTGACGTCCCATAGTCTCACCGTCTTATCTTAACTTCCCGATACGATGAACTCTGAATCACTGGATATAGCCACAGCATATACATAACTAGTGGGAACACTCATGGTCTTACAGGTACCTGTCTTGACGTTCCATAGTCTCACCGTCTCATCATAACTTCCCGATACGATGAACTCTGAATCACTGGATATAGCCACAGCAGATACATAACTAGTGTGACCACTCATGGTCTTACAGGTACCTGTCTTGACGTCCCATAGTCTCACCGTCTAATCATCACTTCCCGATACGATGAACTCTGAATCACTGGATATAGCCACAGCATATACATAACCTGTGTGACCACTCATGGTCTTACTGGTACCTGTCTTGACGTCCCATAGTCTCACCGTCTAATCATCACTTCCCGATACGATGAACTCTGAATCACTGGATATAGCCACAGCATATACTTAATTTGTGTGACCACTCATGGTCTTACTGGTACCTGTCTTGACGTCCCATAGTCTCACCGTCTAATCATCACTTCCCGATACGATGAACGCTGAATCACTGGAGATCGCCACAGATAATAAAGAGCTAGTGTGACCACTCATGGTCTTACAGGTACCTGTCTTGACGTCCCATAGTCTCACCGTCTTATCTTAACTTCCCGATACGATGAACTCTGAATCACTGGATATAGCCACAGCATATACATAACTAGTGGGAACACTCATGGTCTTACAGGTACCTGTCTTGACGTTCCATAGTCTCACCGTCTCATCATAACTTCCCGATACGATGAACTCTGAATCACTGGATATAGCCACAGCAGATACATAACTAGTGTGACCACTCATGGTCTTACAGGTACCTGTCTTGACGACCCATAGTCTCACCGTCTAATCATCACTTCCCGATACGATGAACTCTGAATCACTGGATATAGCCACAGCATATACATAACCTGTGTGACCACTCATGGTCTTACTGGTACCTGTCTTGACGTCCCATAGTCTCACCGTCTAATCATCACTTCCCGATACGATGAACTCTGAATCACTGGATATAGCCACAGCATATACATGACTAGTGTGACCACTCATGGTCTTACAGGTACCTGTCTTGACGTCCCATAGTCTCACCGTATAATCTGCACTTCCCGATACGATGAACTCTGAATCACTGGATATAGCCACAGCATATACATAACTAGTGTGACCACTCATGGTCTTACAGGTACCTGTCTTGACGTCCCATAGTCTCACCGTATTATCTTAACTTCCGATACGATGAACTCTGAGACACTGGATATAGCCACAGCATATACTAAACTAGTGTGACCACTCATGGTCTTACAGGTACCTGTCTTGACGTCCCATAGTCTCACCGTCTAATCTGCACTTCCCGATACGATGAACTCTGAATCACTGGAGATCGCCACAGATAATAAAGAGCTAGTGTGACAACTCATGGTCTTACAGGTACCTGTCTTGACGTTCCATAGTCTCACCGTCTTATCTGCACTTCCCGATACGATGAACTCTGAATCACTGGATATAGCCACAGCAGATACAGAATATGTGTGACCACTCATGGTCTTACAGGTACCTGTCTTGACGTTCCATAGTCTCACCGTCTTATCTACACTTCCCGATACGATGAACTCTGAATCACTGGATATAGCCACAGCAGATACATAACTAGTGTGACCACTCATGGTCTTACAGGTACCTGTCTTGACGACCCATAGTCTCACCGTCTAATCATCACTTCCCGATACGATGAACTCTGAATCACTGGATATAGCCACAGCATATACATAACCTGTGTGACCACTCATGGTCTTACTGGTACCTGTCTTGACGTCCCATAGTCTCACCGTCTAATCATCACTTCCCGATACGATGAACTCTGAATCACTGGATATAGCCACAGCATATACTTAATTTGTGTGACCACTCATGGTCTTACTGGTACCTGTCTTGACGTCCCATAGTCTCACCGTCTAATCATCACTTCCCGATACGATGAACGCTGAATCACTGGAGATCGCCACAGATAATAAAGAGCTAGTGTGACCACTCATGGTCTTACAGGTACCTGTCTTGACGTCCCATAGTCTCACCGTCTAATCATCACTTCCCGATACGATGAACTCTGAATCACTGGATATAGCCACAGCAGATACATAACTAGTGTGACCACTCATGGTCTTACTGGTACCTGTCTTGACGTCCCATAGTCTCACCGTATTATCTTAACTTCCGATACGATGAACTCTGAGACACTGGATATAGCCACAGCATATACTTAATTTGTGTGACCACTCATGGTCTTACAGGTACCTGTCTTGACGTCCCATAGTCTCACCGTCTAATCATCACTTCCCGATACGATGAACTCTGAATCACTGGATATAGCCACAGCAGATACATAACTAGTGTGACCACTCATGGTCTTACTGGTACCTGTCTTGACGTCCCATAGTCTCACCGTATTATCTTAACTTCCGATACGATGAACTCTGAGACACTGGATATAGCCACAGCATATACTAAACTAGTGTGACCACTCATGGTCTTACAGGTACCTGTCTTGACGTCCCATAGTCTCACCGTCTCATCTCTACTTCCCGATACGATGAACTCTGAATCACTGGATATAGCCACAGCAGATACATGACTAGTGTGACCACTCATGGTCTTACAGGTACCTGTCTTGACGTCCCATAGTCTCACCGTCTAATCATCACTTCCCGATACGATGAACTCTGAATCACTGGATATAGCCACAGCATATACATAACGAGTGTGAACACTCATGGTCTTACAGGTACCTGTCTTGACGTCCCATAGTCTGACCGTCTCATCTCTACTTTCCGATACGATGAACTCTGAATCACTGGATATAGCCACAGCAGATACATAACCTGTGTGACCACTCATGGTCTTACAGGTACCTGTCTTGACGTTCCATAGTCTCACCGTCTCATCATCACTTCCCGATACGATGAACTCTGAATCACTGGATATAGCCACAGCATATACATAACCTGTGTGACCACTCATGGTCTTACAGGTACCTGTCTTGACGTCCCATAGTCTCACCGTCTAATCATCACTTCCCGATACGATGAACTCTGAATCACTGGATATAGCCACAGCAGATACATAACTAGTGTGACCACTCATGGTCTTACTGGTACCTGTCTTGACGTTCCATAGTCTCACCGTCTCATCATCACTTCCCGATACGATGAACTCTGAATCACTGGATATAGCCACAGCATATACTTAATGTGTGTGACCACTCATGGTCTTACAGGTACCTGTCTTGACGTTCCATAGTCTCACCGTATAATCATAACTTCCCGATACGATGAACTCTGAATCACTGGATATAGCCACAGCATATACATGACTAGTGTGACCACTCATGGTCTTACAGGTACCTGTCTTGACGTCCCATAGTCTCACCGTTTAATCTGCACTTCCCGATACGATGAACTCTGAATCACTGGATATAGCCACAGCATATACATAACTAGTGTGACCACTCATGGTCTTACAGGTACCTGTCTTGACGTCCCATAGTCTCACTGTCTAATCTGCACTTCCCGATACGATGAACTCTGAATCACTGGATATAGCCACAGCATATACATAACTAGTGTGACCACTCATGGTCTTACAGGTACCTGTCTTGACGTCCCATAGTCTCACCGTCTCATCTCTACTTCCCGATACGATGAACTCTGAATCACTGGATATAGCCACAGATAATAAAGAGCTAGTGTGACCACTCATGGTCTTACAGGTACCTGTCTTGACGTTCCATAGTCTCACCGTATAATCATAACTTCCCGATACGATGAACTCTGAATCACTGGATATAGCCACAGCAGATACATACTAGTGTGACCACTCATGGTCTTACAGGTACCTGTCTTGACGTTCCATAGTCTCACCGTCTCATCATCACTTCCCGATACGATGAACTCTGAATCACTGGATATAGCCACAGCATATACATAACTAGTGGGAACACTCATGGTCTTACAGGTACCTGTCTTGACGTTCCATAGTCTCACCGTCTAATCTGCACTTCCCGATACGATGAACTCTGAATCACTGGATATAGCCACAGCATATACCTAATGTGTGTGACCACTCATGGTCTTACAGGTACCTGTCTTGACGTTCCATAGTCTCACCGTATAATCATCACTTCCCGATACGATGAACTCTGAATCACTGGATATAGCCACAGCAGATACATAACTAGTGTGACCACTCATGGTCTTACAGGTACCTGTCTTGACGTTCCATAGTCTCACCGTCTAATCTGCACTTCCCGATACGATGAACTCTGAATCACTGGATATAGCCACAGCATATACTTAATTTGTGTGACCACTCATGGTCTTACAGGTACCTGTCTTGACGACCCATAGTCTCACCGTCTCATCATCACTTCCCGATACGATGAACTCTGAATCACTGGATATAGCCACAGCATATACTTAATGTGTGTGACCACTCATGGTCTTACAGGTACCTGTCTTGACGTCCCATAGTCTCACCGTCTCATCATCACTTCCCGATACGATGAACTCTGAATCACTGGATATAGCCACAGCATTTACATGACTAGTGTGACCACTCATGGTCTTACAGGTACCTGTCTTGACGTCCCATAGTCTCACCGTCTAATCATCACTTCCCGATACGATGAACTCTGAATCACTGGATATAGCCACAGCAGATACATAACTAGTGTGACCACTCATGGTCTTACAGGTACCTGTCTTGACGTCCCATAGTCTCACCGTCTCATCTCTACTTCCCGATACGATGAACTCTGAATCACTGGATATAGCCACAGCAGATACATAACTAGTGTGACCACTCATGGTCTTACAGGTACCTGTCTTGACGTCCCATAGTCTCACCGTCTAATCATCACTTCCCGATACGATGAACTCTGAATCACTGGATATAGCCACAGCATATACATAACCTGTGTGACCACTCATGGTCTTACTGGTACCTGTCTTGACGTCCCATAGTCTCACCGTCTAATCATCACTTCCCGATACGATGAACGCTGAATCACTGGAGATCGCCACAGATAATAAAGAGCTAGTGTGACCACTCATGGTCTTACAGGTACCTGTCTTGACGTCCCATAGTCTCACCGTCTAATCATCACTTCCCGATACGATGAACTCTGAATCACTGGATATAGCCACAGCAGATACATAACTAGTGTGACCACTCATGGTCTTACTGGTACCTGTCTTGACGTCCCATAGTCTCACCGTATTATCTTAACTTCCGATACGATGAACTCTGAGACACTGGATATAGCCACAGCATATACTTAATTTGTGTGACCACTCATGGTCTTACAGGTACCTGTCTTGACGTCCCATAGTCTCACCGTCTAATCATCACTTCCCGATACGATGAACTCTGAATCACTGGATATAGCCACAGCAGATACATAACTAGTGTGACCACTCATGGTCTTACTGGTACCTGTCTTGACGTCCCATAGTCTCACCGTATTATCTTAACTTCCGATACGATGAACTCTGAGACACTGGATATAGCCACAGCATATACTAAACTAGTGTGACCACTCATGGTCTTACAGGTACCTGTCTTGACGTCCCATAGTCTCACCGTCTCATCTCTACTTCCCGATACGATGAACTCTGAATCACTGGATATAGCCACAGCAGATACATGACTAGTGTGACCACTCATGGTCTTACAGGTACCTGTCTTGACGTCCCATAGTCTCACCGTCTAATCATCACTTCCCGATACGATGAACTCTGAATCACTGGATATAGCCACAGCATATACATAACGAGTGTGAACACTCATGGTCTTACAGGTACCTGTCTTGACGTCCCATAGTCTGACCGTCTCATCTCTACTTTCCGATACGATGAACTCTGAATCACTGGATATAGCCACAGCAGATACATAACCTGTGTGACCACTCATGGTCTTACAGGTACCTGTCTTGACGTTCCATAGTCTCACCGTCTCATCATCACTTCCCGATACGATGAACTCTGAATCACTGGATATAGCCACAGCATATACATAACCTGTGTGACCACTCATGGTCTTACAGGTACCTGTCTTGACGTCCCATAGTCTCACCGTCTAATCATCACTTCCCGATACGATGAACTCTGAATCACTGGATATAGCCACAGCAGATACATAACTAGTGTGACCACTCATGGTCTTACTGGTACCTGTCTTGACGTTCCATAGTCTCACCGTCTCATCATCACTTCCCGATACGATGAACTCTGAATCACTGGATATAGCCACAGCATATACTTAATGTGTGTGACCACTCATGGTCTTACAGGTACCTGTCTTGACGTTCCATAGTCTCACCGTATAATCATAACTTCCCGATACGATGAACTCTGAATCACTGGATATAGCCACAGCATATACATGACTAGTGTGACCACTCATGGTCTTACAGGTACCTGTCTTGACGTCCCATAGTCTCACCGTTTAATCTGCACTTCCCGATACGATGAACTCTGAATCACTGGATATAGCCACAGATAATAAAGAGCTAGTGTGACCACTCATGGTCTTACAGGTACCTGTCTTGACGTTCCATAGTCTCACTGTCTAATCTGCACTTCCCGATACGATGAACTCTGAATCACTGGATATAGCCACAGCATATACATAACTAGTGTGACCACTCATGGTCTTACAGGTACCTGTCTTGACGTCCCATAGTCTCACCGTCTCATCTCTACTTCCCGATACGATGAACTCTGAATCACTGGATATAGCCACAGATAATAAAGAGCTAGTGTGACCACTCATGGTCTTACAGGTACCTGTCTTGACGTTCCATAGTCTCACCGTATAATCATAACTTCCCGATACGATGAACTCTGAATCACTGGATATAGCCACAGCAGATACATACTAGTGTGACCACTCATGGTCTTACAGGTACCTGTCTTGACGTTCCATAGTCTCACCGTCTCATCATCACTTCCCGATACGATGAACTCTGAATCACTGGATATAGCCACAGCATATACATAACTAGTGGGAACACTCATGGTCTTACAGGTACCTGTCTTGACGTTCCATAGTCTCACCGTCTAATCTGCACTTCCCGATACGATGAACTCTGAATCACTGGATATAGCCACAGCATATACCTAATGTGTGTGACCACTCATGGTCTTACAGGTACCTGTCTTGACGTTCCATAGTCTCACCGTATAATCATCACTTCCCGATACGATGAACTCTGAATCACTGGATATAGCCACAGCAGATACATAACTAGTGTGACCACTCATGGTCTTACAGGTACCTGTCTTGACGTTCCATAGTCTCACCGTCTAATCTGCACTTCCCGATACGATGAACTCTGAATCACTGGATATAGCCACAGCATATACTTAATTTGTGTGACCACTCATGGTCTTACAGGTACCTGTCTTGACGACCCATAGTCTCACCGTCTCATCATAACTTCCCGATACGATGAACTCTGAATCACTGGATATAGCCACAGCATATACATAACTAGTGTGACCACTCATGGTCTTACAGGTACCTGTCTTGACGTCCCATAGTCTCACCGTCTCATCATCACTTCCCGATACGATGAACTCTGAATCACTGGATATAGCCACAGCATTTACATGACTAGTGTGACCACTCATGGTCTTACAGGTACCTGTCTTGACGTCCCATAGTCTCACCGTCTAATCATCACTTCCCGATACGATGAACTCTGAATCACTGGATATAGCCACAGCAGATACATAACTAGTGTGACCACTCATGGTCTTACAGGTACCTGTCTTGACGTCCCATAGTCTCACCGTCTCATCTCTACTTCCCGATACGATGAACTCTGAATCACTGGATATAGCCACAGCAGATACATAACCTGTGTGACCACTCATGGTCTTACAGGTACCTGTCTTGACGTCCCATAGTCTCACCGTCTAATCATCACTTCCCGATACGATGAACTCTGAATCACTGGATATAGCCACAGCATATACATAACGAGTGTGAACACTCATGGTCTTACAGGTACCTGTCTTGACGTCCCATAGTCTCACCGTCTCATCTCTACTTCCCGATACGATGAACTCTGAATCACTGGATATAGCCACAGCAGATACATAACCTGTGTGACCACTCATGGTCTTACAGGTACCTGTCTTGACGTTCCATAGTCTCACCGTCTCATCATCACTTCCCGATACGATGAACTCTGAATCACTGGATATAGCCACAGCAGATACAGAATATGTGTGACCACTCATGGTCTTACAGGTACCTGTCTTGACGACCCATAGTCTCACCGTCTCATCTCTACTTCCCGATACGATGAACTCTGAATCACTGGATATAGCCACAGCAGATACATAACCTGTGTGACCACTCATGGTCTTACAGGTACCTGTCTTGACGTCCCATAGTCTCACCGTCTAATCTGCACTTCCCGATACGATGAACTCTGAATCACTGGATATAGCCACAGCAGATACATAACCTGTGTGACCACTCATAGTCTTACTGTTAGCTGTCTTGACGTTCCATAGTCTCACCGTCTCATCTCTACTTCCCGATACGATGAACTCTGAATCACTGGATATAGCCACAGATGATACAGAATATGTGTGACCACTCATGGTCTTACTGGTAGCTGTCTTGACGTTCCATAGTCTCACCGTCTCATCTCTACTTCCCGATACGATGAACTCTGAATCACTGGATATCGCCACAGATCATACATAACTAGTGTGACCACTCATGGTCTTACAGGTACCTGTCTTGACGTCCCATAGTCTCACCGTCTAATCATCACTTCCCGATACGATGAACTCTGAATCACTGGATATAGCCACAGCAGATACAGAATATGTGTGACCACTCATGGTCTTACAGGTACCTGTCTTGACGTCCCATAGTCTCACCGTCTCATCATCACTTCCCGATACGATGAACTCTGAATCACTGGATATAGCCACAGCAGATACATAACTAGTGTGACCACTCATGGTCTTACAGGTACCTGTCTTGACGACCCATAGTCTCACCGTCTCATCTCTACTTCCCGATACGATGAACTCTGAATCACTGGATATAGCCACAGCAGATACATAACTAGTGTGACCACTCATGGTCTTACAGGTACCTGTCTTGACGTTCCATAGTCTCACCGTCTCATCATCACTTCCCGATACGATGAACTCTGAATCACTGGATATCGCCACAGCAGATACATAACTAGTGTGACCACTCATGGTCTTACAGGTACCTGTCTTGACGTCCCATAGTCTCACCGTCTAATCATCACTTCCCGATACGATGAACTCTGAATCACTGGATATAGCCACAGCAGATACATAACCTGTGTGACCACTCATGGTCTTACAGGTACCTGTCTTGACGTTCCATAGTCTCACCGTCTCATCTCTACTTCCCGATACGATGAACTCTGAATCACTGGATATCGCCACAGATCATACATAACTAGTGTGACCACTCATGGTCTTACAGGTACCTGTCTTGACGTCCCATAGTCTCACCGTCTAATCATCACTTCCCGATACGATGAACTCTGAATCACTGGATATAGCCACAGCAGATACAGAATATGTGTGACCACTCATGGTCTTACAGGTACCTGTCTTGACGACCCATAGTCTCACCGTCTCATCATAACTTCCCGATACGATGAACTCTGTATCACTGGATATAGCCACAGCAGATACATAACTAGTGTGACCACTCATGGTCTTACAGGTACCTGTCTTGACGACCCATAGTCTCACCGTCTCATCTCTACTTCCCGATACGATGAACTCTGAATCACTGGATATAGCCACAGCAGATACATAACTAGTGTGACCACTCATGGTCTTACTGGTACCTGTCTTGACGTCCCATAGTCTCACCGTCTCATCATAACTTCCCGATACGATGAACTCTGAATCACTGGATATAGCCACAGCAGATACATAACTAGTGTGACCACTCATGGTCTTACAGGTACCTGTCTTGACGTTCCATAGTCTCACCGTCTCATCATCACTTCCCGATACGATGAACTCTGAATCACTGGATATAGCCACAGATGATACATAACTAGTGTGACCACTCATGGTCTTACAGGTACCTGTCTTGACGTTCCATAGTCTCACCGTCTAATCTGCACTTCCCGATACGATGAACTCTGAATCACTGGAGATCGCCACAGATAATAAAGAGCTAGTGTGACCACTCATGGTCTTACAGGTACCTGTCTTGACGTCCCATAGTCTCACCGTCTCATCTCTACTTCCCGATACGATGAACTCTGAATCACTGGATATAGCCACAGCAGATACATAACTAGTGTGACCACTCATGGTCTTACAGGTACCTGTCTTGACGTTCCATAGTCTCACCGTCTCATCATCACTTCCCGATACGATGAACTCTGAATCACTGGATATAGCCACAGCATATACATGACTAGTGTGACCACTCATGGTCTTACAGGTACCTGTCTTGACGTCCCATAGTCTCACCGTTTAATCTGCACTTCCCGATACGATGAACTCTGAATCACTGGATATAGCCACAGCATATACATAACTAGTGTGACCACTCATGGTCTTACAGGTACCTGTCTTGACGTCCCATAGTCTCACTGTCTAATCTGCACTTCCCGATACGATGAACTCTGAATCACTGGATATAGCCACAGCATATACATAACTAGTGTGACCACTCATGGTCTTACAGGTACCTGTCTTGACGTCCCATAGTCTCACCGTCTCATCTCTACTTCCCGATACGATGAACTCTGAATCACTGGATATAGCCACAGATAATAAAGAGCTAGTGTGACCACTCATGGTCTTACAGGTACCTGTCTTGACGTTCCATAGTCTCACCGTATAATCATAACTTCCCGATACGATGAACTCTGAATCACTGGATATAGCCACAGCAGATACATACTAGTGTGACCACTCATGGTCTTACAGGTACCTGTCTTGACGTTCCATAGTCTCACCGTCTCATCATCACTTCCCGATACGATGAACTCTGAATCACTGGATATAGCCACAGCATATACATAACTAGTGGGAACACTCATGGTCTTACAGGTACCTGTCTTGACGTTCCATAGTCTCACCGTCTAATCTGCACTTCCCGATACGATGAACTCTGAATCACTGGATATAGCCACAGCATATACCTAATGTGTGTGACCACTCATGGTCTTACAGGTACCTGTCTTGACGTCCCATAGTCTCACCGTCTAATCTGCACTTCCCGATACGATGAACTCTGAATCACTGGATATAGCCACAGCATATACATAACTAGTGTGACCACTCATGGTCTTACAGGTACCTGTCTTGACGTCCCATAGTCTCACCGTCTCATCTCTACTTCCCGATACGATGAACTCTGAATCACTGGATATCGCCACAGATCATACATAACTAGTGTGACCACTCATGGTCTTACAGGTACCTGTCTTGACGTCCCATAGTCTCACCGTCTCATCTCTACTTCCCGATACGATGAACTCTGAATCACTGGATATAGCCACAGATGATACATAACTAGTGTGACCACTCATGGTCTTACAGGTACCTGTCTTGACGTTCCATAGTCTCACCGTCTCATCATCACTTCCCGATACGATGAACTCTGAATCACTGGATATAGCCACAGCATATACTTAATTTGTGTGACCACTCATGGTCTTACAGGTACCTTTCTTGACGTTCCATAGTCTCACCGTCTTATCTGCACTTCCCGATACGATGAACTCTGAATCACTGGATATAGCCACAGCATATACATAACTAGTGGGAACACTCATGGTCTTACAGGTACCTGTCTTGACGTTCCATAGTCTCACCGTCTCATCATCACATCCCGATACGATGAACTCTGAATCACTGGATATAGCCACAGCAGATACATAACTAGTGTGACCACTCATGGTCTTACAGGTACCTGTCTTGACGACCCATAGTCTCACCGTCTCATCATAACTTCCCGATACGATGAACTCTGAATCACTGGAGATCGCCACAGATAATAAAGAGCTAGTGTGACCACTCATGGTCTTACAGGTACCTGTCTTGACGTCCCATAGTCTCACCGTCTCATCTCTACTTCCCGATACGATGAACTCTGAATCACTGGATATAGCCACAGCAGATACATAACTAGTGTGACCACTCATGGTCTTACAGGTACCTGTCTTGACGACCCATAGTCTCACCGTCTCATCATAACTTCCCGATACGATGAACTCTGAATCACTGGATATAGCCACAGCAGATACATAACTAGTGTGACCACTCATGGTCTTACAGGTACCTGTCTTGACGTTCCATAGTCTCACCGTCTCATCATCACTTCCCGATACGATGAACTCTGAATCACTGGATATAGCCACAGATGATACATAACTAGTGTGACCACTCATGGTCTTACAGGTACCTGTCTTGACGTTCCATAGTCTCACCGTCTAATCTGCACTTCCCGATACGATGAACTCTGAATCACTGGAGATCGCCACAGATAATAAAGAGCTAGTGTGACCACTCATGGTCTTACAGGTACCTGTCTTGACGTCCCATAGTCTCACCGTCTCATCTCTACTTCCCGATACGATGAACTCTGAATCACTGGATATAGCCACAGCAGATACATAACTAGTGTGACCACTCATGGTCTTACAGGTACCTGTCTTGACGTTCCATAGTCTCACCGTCTCATCATCACTTCCCGATACGATGAACTCTGAATCACTGGATATAGCCACAGCAGATGCATAACCTGTGTGACCACTCATGGTCTTACAGGTACCTGTCTTGACGTCCCATAGTCTCACCGTCTCATCTCTACTTCCCGATACGATGAACTCTGAATCACTGGATATCGCCACAGATCATACATAACTAGTGTGACCACTCATGGTCTTACAGGTACCTGTCTTGACGTCCCATAGTCTCACCGTCTCATCTCTACTTCCCGATACGATGAACTCTGAATCACTGGATATAGCCACAGCATTTACATAACTAGTGTGACCACTCATGGTCTTACAGGTACCTGTCTTGACGTCCCATAGTCTCACCGTCTAATCTGCACTTCCCGATACGATGAACTCTGAATCACTGGAGATCGCCACAGATAATAAAGAGCTAGTGTGACCACTCATGGTCTTACAGGTACCTGTCTTGACGTCCCATAGTCTCACCGTCTCATCTCTACTTCCCGATACGATGAACTCTGAATCACTGGATATCGCCACAGATCATACATAACTAGTGTGACCACTCATGGTCTTACAGGTACCTGTCTTGACGTCCCATAGTCTCACCGTCTCATCTCTACTTCCCGATACGATGAACTCTGAATCACTGGATATAGCCACAGATGATACATAACTAGTGTGACCACTCATGGTCTTACAGGTACCTGTCTTGACGTCCCATAGTCTCACCGTCTAATCTGCACTTCCCGATACGATGAACTCTGAATCACTGGATATAGCCACAGCATATACATAACTAGTGTGACCACTCATGGTCTTACAGGTACCTGTCTTGACGTCCCATAGTCTCACCGTCTCATCTCTACTTCCCGATACGATGAACTCTGAATCACTGGATATCGCCACAGATCATACATAACTAGTGTGACCACTCATGGTCTTACAGGTACCTGTCTTGACGTTCCATAGTCTCACCGTCTCATCATCACTTCCCGATACGATGAACTCTGAATCACTGGATATAGCCACAGCAGATACATAACCTGTGTGACCACTCATGGTCTTACAGGTACCTGTCTTGACGTCCCATAGTCTCACCGTCTCATCTCTACTTCCCGATACGATGAACTCTGAATCACTGGATATCGCCACAGATCATACATAACTAGTGTGACCACTCATGGTCTTACAGGTACCTGTCTTGACGTCCCATAGTCTCACCGTCTCATCTCTACTTCCCGATACGATGAACTCTGAATCACTGGATATAGCCACAGCAGATACATAACTAGTGTGACCACTCATGGTCTTACAGGTACCTGTCTTGACGTCCCATAGTCTCACCGTCTAATCTGCACTTCCCGATACGATGAACTCTGAATCACTGGAGATCGCCACAGATAATAAAGAGCTAGTGTGACCACTCATGGTCTTACAGGTACCTGTCTTGACGTCCCATAGTCTCACCGTCTCATCTCTACTTCCCGATACGATGAACTCTGAATCACTGGATATCGCCACAGCAGATACATAACTAGTGTGACCACTCATGGTCTTACTGGTACCTGTCTTGACGTCCCATAGTCTCACCGTCTAATCATCACTTCCCGATACGATGAACTCTGAATCACTGGATATAGCCACAGCATATACTTAATTTGTGTGACCACTCATGGTCTTACAGGTACCTGTCTTGACGTCCCATAGTCTCACCGTCTAATCTGCACTTCCCGATACGATGAACTCTGAATCACTGGATATAGCCACAGCAGATACATAACTAGTGTGACCACTCATGGTCTTACAGGTACCTGTCTTGACGTCCCATAGTCTCACCGTCTCATCTCTACTTCCCGATACGATGAACTCTGAATCACTGGATATCGCCACAGATCATACATAACTAGTGTGACCACTCATGGTCTTACAGGTACCTGTCTTGACGTCCCATAGTCTCACCGTCTCATCTCTACTTCCCGATACGATGAACTCTGAATCACTGGATATAGCCACAGATGATACATAACTAGTGTGACCACTCATGGTCTTACAGGTACCTGTCTTGACGTTCCATAGTCTCACCGTCTCATCATCACTTCCCGATACGATGAACTCTGAATCACTGGATATAGCCACAGCATATACTTAATTTGTGTGACCACTCATGGTCTTACAGGTACCTTTCTTGACGTTCCATAGTCTCACCGTCTTATCTGCACTTCCCGATACGATGAACTCTGAATCACTGGATATAGCCACAGCATATACATAACTAGTGGGAACACTCATGGTCTTACAGGTACCTGTCTTGACGTTCCATAGTCTCACCGTCTCATCATCACATCCCGATACGATGAACTCTGAATCACTGGATATAGCCACAGCAGATACATAACTAGTGTGACCACTCATGGTCTTACAGGTACCTGTCTTGACGACCCATAGTCTCACCGTCTCATCATAACTTCCCGATACGATGAACTCTGAATCACTGGAGATCGCCACAGATAATAAAGAGCTAGTGTGACCACTCATGGTCTTACAGGTACCTGTCTTGACGTCCCATAGTCTCACCGTCTCATCTCTACTTCCCGATACGATGAACTCTGAATCACTGGATATAGCCACAGCAGATACATAACTAGTGTGACCACTCATGGTCTTACAGGTACCTGTCTTGACGACCCATAGTCTCACCGTCTCATCATAACTTCCCGATACGATGAACTCTGAATCACTGGATATAGCCACAGCAGATACATAACTAGTGTGACCACTCATGGTCTTACAGGTACCTGTCTTGACGTTCCATAGTCTCACCGTCTCATCATCACTTCCCGATACGATGAACTCTGAATCACTGGATATAGCCACAGCATATACATAACTAGTGTGACCACTCATGGTCTTACAGGTACCTGTCTTGACGTTCCATAGTCTCACCGTCTAATCTGCACTTCCCGATACGATGAACTCTGAATCACTGGAGATCGCCACAGATAATAAAGAGCTAGTGTGACCACTCATGGTCTTACAGGTACCTGTCTTGACGTCCCATAGTCTCACCGTCTCATCTCTACTTCCCGATACGATGAACTCTGAATCACTGGATATAGCCACAGCAGATACATAACTAGTGTGACCACTCATGGTCTTACAGGTACCTGTCTTGACGTTCCATAGTCTCACCGTCTCATCATCACTTCCCGATACGATGAACTCTGAATCACTGGATATAGCCACAGCAGATACATAACCTGTGTGACCACTCATGGTCTTACAGGTACCTGTCTTGACGTCCCATAGTCTCACCGTCTCATCTCTACTTCCCGATACGATGAACTCTGAATCACTGGATATCGCCACAGATCATACATAACTAGTGTGACCACTCATGGTCTTACAGGTACCTGTCTTGACGTCCCATAGTCTCACCGTCTCATCTCTACTTCCCGATACGATGAACTCTGAATCACTGGATATAGCCACAGCATTTACATAACTAGTGTGACCACTCATGGTCTTACAGGTACCTGTCTTGACGTCCCATAGTCTCACCGTCTAATCTGCACTTCCCGATACGATGAACTCTGAATCACTGGAGATCGCCACAGATAATAAAGAGCTAGTGTGACCACTCATGGTCTTACAGGTACCTGTCTTGACGTCCCATAGTCTCACCGTCTCATCTCTACTTCCCGATACGATGAACTCTGAATCACTGGATATAGCCACAGCAGATACATAACTAGTGTGACCACTCATGGTCTTACAGGTACCTGTCTTGACGTTCCATAGTCTCACCGTCTAATCTGCACTTCCCGATACGATGAACTCTGAATCACTGGATATAGCCACAGCATTTACATAACTAGTGTGACCACTCATGGTCTTACAGGTACCTGTCTTGACGTTCCATAGTCTCACCGTCTAATATGCACTTCCCGATACGATGAACTCTGAATCACTGGATATAGCCACAGCATATACATAACCTGTGTGACCACTCATAGTCTTACTGTTAGCTGTCTTGACGTTCCATAGTCTCACCGTCTTATCTGCACTTCCCGATACGATGAACTCTGAATCACTGGATATAGCCACAGCAGATACAGAATATGTGTGACCACTCATGGTCTTACAGGTACCTGTCTTGACGTTCCATAGTCTCACCGTCTCATCATCACTTCCCGATACGATGAACTCTGAATCACTGGATATAGCCACAGCATATACATAACTAGTGTGACCACTCATGGTCTTACAGGTACCTGTCTTGACGACCCATAGTCTCACCGTCTCATCATAACTTCCCGATACGATGAACTCTGAATCACTGGAGATCGCCACAGATAATAAAGAGCTAGTGTGACCACTCATGGTCTTACAGGTACCTGTCTTGACGACCCATAGTCTCACCGTCTCATCATCACTTCCCGATACGATGAACTCTGAATCACTGGATATAGCCACAGCAGATACATAACTAGTGTGACCACTCATGGTCTTACAGGTACCTGTCTTGACGTTCCATAGTCTCACCGTCTAATCTGCACTTCCCGATACGATGAACTCTGAATCACTGGAGATCGCCACAGATAATAAAGAGCTAGTGTGACCACTCATGGTCTTACAGGTACCTGTCTTGACGACCCATAGTCTCACCGTCTCATCATCACTTCCCGATACGATGAACTCTGAATCACTGGATATAGCCACAGCAGATACATAACTAGTGTGACCACTCATGGTCTTACAGGTACCTGTCTTGACGACCCATAGTCTCACCGTCTCATCATAACTTCCCGATACGATGAACTCTGAATCACTGGATATAGCCACAGCAGATACATAACTAGTGTGACCACTCATGGTCTTACAGGTACCTGTCTTGACGTTCCATAGTCTCACCGTCTCATCATCACTTCCCGATACGATGAACTCTGAATCACTGGATATAGCCACAGCATATACATAACTAGTGTGACCACTCATGGTCTTACAGGTACCTGTCTTGACGTTCCATAGTCTCACCGTCTAATCTGCACTTCCCGATACGATGAACTCTGAATCACTGGAGATCGCCACAGATAATAAAGAGCTAGTGTGACCACTCATGGTCTTACAGGTACCTGTCTTGACGTCCCATAGTCTCACCGTCTCATCTCTACTTCCCGATACGATGAACTCTGAATCACTGGATATAGCCACAGCATATACTTAATTTGTGTGACCACTCATGGTCTTACAGGTACCTGTCTTGACGTCCCATAGTCTCACCGTCTAATCTGCACTTCCCGATACGATGAACTCTGAATCACTGGATATAGCCACAGCAGATACATAACTAGTGTGACCACTCATGGTCTTACAGGTACCTGTCTTGACGTTCCATAGTCTCACCGTCTCATCATCACTTCCCGATACGATGAACTCTGAATCACTGGATATAGCCACAGCATATACATAACTAGTGTGACCACTCATGGTCTTACAGGTACCTGTCTTGACGTTCCATAGTCTCACCGTCTTATCTGCACTTCCCGATACGATGAACTCTGAATCACTGGAGATCGCCACAGATAATAAAGAGCTAGTGTGACCACTCATGGTCTTACAGGTACCTGTCTTGACGTCCCATAGTCTCACCGTCTCATCTCTACTTCCCGATACGATGAACTCTGAATCACTGGATATCGCCACAGATCATACATAACTAGTGTGACCACTCATGGTCTTACAGGTACCTGTCTTGACGTTCCATAGTCTCACCGTCTTATCTGCACTTCCCGATACGATGAACTCTGAATCACTGGATATAGCCACAGCAGATACATAACTAGTGTGACCACTCATGGTCTTACAGGTACCTGTCTTGACGTTCCATAGTCTCACCGTCTCATCATCACTTCCCGATACGATGAACTCTGAATCACTGGATATAGCCACAGATAATAAAGAGCTAGTGTGACCACTCATGGTCTTACAGGTACCTGTCTTGACGACCCATAGTCTCACCGTCTCATCATAACTTCCCGATACGATGAACTCTGAATCACTGGATATCGCCACAGCATATACATAACTAGTGTGACCACTCATGGTCTTACAGGTACCTGTCTTGACGTCCCATAGTCTCACCGTCTCATCATCACTTCCCGATACGATGAACTCTGAATCACTGGATATAGCCACAGCATTTACATGACTAGTGTGACCACTCATGGTCTTACAGGTACCTGTCTTGACGTTCCATAGTCTCACCGTCTCATCATCACTTCCCGATACGATGAACTCTGAATCACTGGAGATCGCCACAGATAATAAAGAGCTAGTGTGACCACTCATGGTCTTACAGGTACCTGTCTTGACGTTCCATAGTCTCACCGTATTATCTTAACTTCCGATACGATGAACTGTGAGACACTGGATATAGCCACAGCATATACTAAACTAGTGTGACCACTCATGGTCTTACAGGTACCTGTCTTGACGTCCCATAGTCTCACCGTCTCATCTCTACTTCCCGATACGATGAACTCTGAATCACTGGATATAGCCACAGCAGATACATGACTAGTGTGACCACTCATGGTCTTACAGGTACCTGTCTTGACGTCCCATAGTCTCACCGTCTAATCATCACTTCCCGATACGATGAACTCTGAATCACTGGATATAGCCACAGCATATACATAACGAGTGTGAACACTCATGGTCTTACAGGTACCTGTCTTGACGTCCCATAGTCTGACCGTCTCATCTCTACTTCCCGATACGATGAACTCTGAATCACTGGATATAGCCACAGCAGATACATAACTAGTGTGACCACTCATGGTCTTACAGGTACCTGTCTTGACGACCCATAGTCTCACCGTCTCATCATAACTTCCCGATACGATGAACTCTGAATCACTGGATATAGCCACAGCAGATACATAACTAGTGTGACCACTCATGGTCTTACAGGTACCTGTCTTGACGTTCCATAGTCTCACCGTCTCATCATCACTTCCCGATACGATGAACTCTGAATCACTGGATATAGCCACAGCATATACATAACTAGTGTGACCACTCATGGTCTTACAGGTACCTGTCTTGACGTTCCATAGTCTCACCGTCTAATCTGCACTTCCCGATACGATGAACTCTGAATCACTGGAGATCGCCACAGATAATAAAGAGCTAGTGTGACCACTCATGGTCTTACAGGTACCTGTCTTGACGTCCCATAGTCTCACCGTCTCATCTCTACTTCCCGATACGATGAACTCTGAATCACTGTAGATCGCCACAGCAGATACATAACTAGTGTGACCACTCATGGTCTTACAGGTACCTGTCTTGACGTTCCATAGTCTCACCGTCTCATCATCACTTCCCGATACGATGAACTCTGAATCACTGGATATAGCCACAGCAGATACATAACTAGTGTGACCACTCATGGTCTTACAGGTACCTGTCTTGACGTTCCATAGTCTCACCGTCTCATCATCACTTCCCGATACGATGAACTCTGAATCACTGGATATAGCCACAGCAGATACATAACTAGTGTGACCACTCATGGTCTTACAGGTACCTGTCTTGACGTTCCATAGTCTCACCGTCTAATATGCACTTCCCGATACGATGAACTCTGAATCACTGGATATAGCCACAGCATTTACATAACTAGTGTGACCACTCATGGTCTTACAGGTACCTGTCTTGACGTCCCATAGTCTCACCGTCTCATCATCACTTCCCGATACGATGAACTCTGAATCACTGGATATAGCCACAGCATATACTTAATTTGTGTGACCACTCATGGTCTTACAGGTACCTGTCTTGACGTTCCATAGTCTCACCGTCTAATCTGCACTTCCCGATACGATGAACTCTGAATCACTGGAGATCGCCACAGATAATAAAGAGCTAGTGTGACCACTCATGGTCTTACAGGTACCTGTCTTGACGTCCCATAGTCTCACCGTCTCATCTCTACTTCCCGATACGATGAACTCTGAATCACTGTAGATCGCCACAGCAGATACATAACTAGTGTGACCACTCATGGTCTTACAGGTACCTGTCTTGACGTTCCATAGTCTCACCGTCTCATCATCACTTCCCGATACGATGAACTCTGAATCACTGGATATCGCCACAGCAGATACATAACTAGTGTGACCACTCATGGTCTTACAGGTACCTGTCTTGACGTTCCATAGTCTCACCGTCTCATCATCACTTCCCGATACGATGAACTCTGAATCACTGGATATAGCCACAGCATATACATAACTAGTGTGACCACTCATGGTCTTACAGGTACCTGTCTTGACGTTCCATAGTCTCACCGTCTAATCTGCACTTCCCGATACGATGAACTCTGAATCACTGGAGATCGCCACAGATAATAAAGAGCTAGTGTGACCACTCATGGTCTTACAGGTACCTGTCTTGACGTCCCATAGTCTCACCGTCTCATCTCTACTTCCCGATACGATGAACTCTGAATCACTGTAGATCGCCACAGCAGATACATAACTAGTGTGACCACTCATGGTCTTACAGGTACCTGTCTTGACGTTCCATAGTCTCACCGTCTCATCATCACTTCCCGATACGATGAACTCTGAATCACTGGATATAGCCACAGCAGATACATAACTAGTGTGACCACTCATGGTCTTACAGGTACCTGTCTTGACGTTCCATAGTCTCACCGTCTCATCATCACTTCCCGATACGATGAACTCTGAATCACTGGATATAGCCACAGCAGATACATAACTAGTGTGACCACTCATGGTCTTACAGGTACCTGTCTTGACGTTCCATAGTCTCACCGTCTAATATGCACTTCCCGATACGATGAACTCTGAATCACTGGATATAGCCACAGCATTTACATAACTAGTGTGACCACTCATGGTCTTACAGGTACCTGTCTTGACGTCCCATAGTCTCACCGTCTAATCATCACTTCCCGATACGATGAACTCTGAATCACTGGATATAGCCACAGCATATACTTAATTTGTGTGACCACTCATGGTCTTACAGGTACCTGTCTTGACGTCCCATAGTCTCACCGTCTAATCTGCACTTCCCGATACGATGAACTCTGAATCACTGGATATAGCCACAGCATATACATAACTAGTGTGACCACTCATGGTCTTACAGGTACCTGTCTTGACGTCCCATAGTCTCACCGTCTCATCTCTACTTCCCGATACGATGAACTCTGAATCACTGTAGATCGCCACAGCAGATACATAACTAGTGTGACCACTCATGGTCTTACAGGTACCTGTCTTGACGTTCCATAGTCTCACCGTCTTATCTGCACTTTCCGATACGATGAACTCTGAATCACTGGAGATCGCCACAGATAATAAAGAGCTAGTGTGACCACTCATGGTCTTACAGGTACCTGTCTTGACGTCCCATAGTCTCACCGTCTCATCTCTACTTCCCGATACGATGAACTCTGAATCACTGGATATCGCCACAGATCATACATAACTAGTGTGACCACTCATGGTCTTACAGGTACCTGTCTTGACGTTCCATAGTCTCACCGTCTTATCTGCACTTCCCGATACGATGAACTCTGAATCACTGGAGATCGCCACAGATAATAAAGAGCTAGTGTGACCACTCATGGTCTTACAGGTACCTGTCTTGACGTCCCATAGTCTCACCGTCTCATCTCTACTTCCCGATACGATGAACTCTGAATCACTGGATATAGCCACAGATAATAAAGAGCTAGTGTGACCACTCATGGTCTTACAGGTACCTGTCTTGACGACCCATAGTCTCACCGTCTCATCATAACTTCCCGATACGATGAACTCTGAATCACTGGATATCGCCACAGCAGATACATAACTAGTGTGACCACTCATGGTCTTACAGGTACCTGTCTTGACGTTCCATAGTCTCACCGTCTCATCATCACTTCCCGATACGATGAACTCTGAATCACTGGATATAGCCACAGCATATACATAACTAGTGTGACCACTCATGGTCTTACAGGTACCTGTCTTGACGACCCATAGTCTCACCGTCTCATCATCACTTCCCGATACGATGAACTCTGAATCACTGGAGATCGCCACAGATAATAAAGAGCTAGTGTGACCACTCATGGTCTTACAGGTACCTGTCTTGACGTTCCATAGTCTCACCGTATTATCTTAACTTCCGATACGATGAACTGTGAGACACTGGATATAGCCACAGCATATACTAAACTAGTGTGACCACTCATGGTCTTACAGGTACCTGTCTTGACGTCCCATAGTCTCACCGTCTAATCATCACTTCCCGATACGATGAACTCTGAATCACTGGATATAGCCACAGCATATACATAACGAGTGTGAACACTCATGGTCTTACAGGTACCTGTCTTGACGTCCCATAGTCTGACCGTCTCATCTCTACTTCCCGATACGATGAACTCTGAATCACTGGATATAGCCACAGCAGATACATAACCTGTGTGACCACTCATGGTCTTACAGGTACCTGTCTTGACGTTCCATAGTCTCACCGTCTCATCATCACTTCCCGATACGATGAACTCTGAATCACTGGATATAGCCACAGCAGATACAGAATATGTGTGACCACTCATGGTCTTACAGGTACCTGTCTTGACGACCCATAGTCTCACCGTCTCATCTCTACTTCCCGATACGATGAACTCTGAATCACTGGATATAGCCACAGATAATAAAGAGCTAGTGTGACCACTCATGGTCTTACAGGTACCTGTCTTGACGACCCATAGTCTCACCGTCTCATCATAACTTCCCGATACGATGAACTCTGAATCACTGGATATCGCCACAGCATATACATAACTAGTGTGACCACTCATGGTCTTACAGGTACCTGTCTTGACGTCCCATAGTCTCACCGTCTCATCATCACTTCCCGATACGATGAACTCTGAATCACTGGATATAGCCACAGCAGATACATAACTAGTGTGACCACTCATGGTCTTACAGGTACCTGTCTTGACGTTCCATAGTCTCACCGTCTAATCTGCACTTCCCGATACGATGAACTCTGAATCACTGGAGATCGCCACAGATAATAAAGAGCTAGTGTGACCACTCATGGTCTTACAGGTACCTGTCTTGACGACCCATAGTCTCACCGTCTCATCATCACTTCCCGATACGATGAACTCTGAATCACTGGATATAGCCACAGCAGATACATAACTAGTGTGACCACTCATGGTCTTACAGGTACCTGTCTTGACGTTCCATAGTCTCACCGTCTAATCTGCACTTCCCGATACGATGAACTCTGAATCACTGGAGATCGCCACAGATAATAAAGAGCTAGTGTGACCACTCATGGTCTTACAGGTACCTGTCTTGACGTCCCATAGTCTCACCGTCTAATCTGCACTTCCCGATACGATGAACTCTGAATCACTGGATATAGCCACAGCAGATACATAACTAGTGTGACCACTCATGGTCTTACAGGTACCTGTCTTGACGTCCCATAGTCTCACCGTCTCATCTCTACTTCCCGATACGATGAACTCTGAATCACTGGATATAGCCACAGCATTTACATAACTAGTGTGACCACTCATGGTCTTACAGGTACCTGTCTTGACGTCCCATAGTCTCACCGTCTAATCTGCACTTCCCGATACGATGAACTCTGAATCACTGGATATAGCCACAGCATTTACATAACTAGTGTGACCACTCATGGTCTTACAGGTACCTGTCTTGACGTCCCATAGTCTCACCGTCTTATCTGCACTTCCCGATACGATGAACTCTGAATCACTGGATATAGCCACAGATAATAAAGAGCTAGTGTGACCACTCATGGTCTTACAGGTACCTGTCTTGACGACCCATAGTCTCACCGTCTCATCATAACTTCCCGATACGATGAACTCTGAATCACTGGATATAGCCACAGCAGATACATAACTAGTGTGACCACTCATGGTCTTACAGGTACCTGTCTTGACGTTCCATAGTCTCACCGTCTCATCATCACTTCCCGATACGATGAACTCTGAATCACTGGATATAGCCACAGCAGATACATAACTAGTGTGACCACTCATGGTCTTACAGGTACCTGTCTTGACGTCCCATAGTCTCACCGTCTTATCTGCACTTCCCGATACGATGAACTCTGAATCACTGGATATAGCCACAGCATATACATAACTAGTGTGACCACTCATGGTCTTACAGGTACCTGTCTTGACGTCCCATAGTCTCACCGTCTTATCTAAACTTCCCGATACGATGAACTCTGAATCACTGCATATAGCCACAGCAGATACATAACTAGTGTGACCACTCATGGTCTTACAGGTACCTGTCTTGACGTTCCATAGTCTCACCGTCTCATCATCACTTCCCGATACGATGAACTCTGAATCACTGGATATAGCCACAGCATATACATAACTAGTGTGACCACTCATGGTCTTACAGGTACCTGTCTTGACGACCCATAGTCTCACCGTCTCATCATAACTTCCCGATACGATGAACTCTGAATCACTGGATATCGCCACAGATCATACATAACTAGTGTGACCACTCATGGTCTTACAGGTACCTGTCTTGACGTCCCATAGTCTCACCGTCTCATCATCACTTCCCGATACGATGAACTCTGAATCACTGGATATAGCCACAGCAGATACATAACCTGTGTGACCACTCATGGTCTTACAGGTACCTGTCTTGACGACCCATAGTCTCACCGTCTTATCTGCACTTCCCGATACGATGAACTCTGAATCACTGGAGATCGCCACAGATAATAAAGAGCTAGTGTGACCACTCATGGTCTTACAGGTACCTGTCTTGACGTCCCATAGTCTCACCGTCTCATCTCTACTTCCCGATACGATGAACTCTGAATCACTGGATATCGCCACAGATCATACATAACTAGTGTGACCACTCATGGTCTTACAGGTACCTGTCTTGACGTCCCATAGTCTCACCGTCTAATCTGCACTTCCCGATACGATGAACTCTGAATCACTGGATATAGCCACAGCAGATACATAACCTGTGTGACCACTCATGGTCTTACAGGTACCTGTCTTGACGTCCCATAGTCTCACCGTCTCATCATAACTTCCCGATACGATGAACTCTGAATCACTGGATATCGCCACAGATCATACATAACTAGTGTGACCACTCATGGTCTTACAGGTACCTGTCTTGACGTCCCATAGTCTCACCGTCTCATCATCACTTCCCGATACGATGAACTCTGAATCACTGGATATAGCCACAGCATATACCTAATGTGTGTGACCACTCATGGTCTTACAGGTACCTGTCTTGACTTTCCATAGTCTCACCGTCTCATCTCTACTTCCCGATACGATGAACTCTGAATCACTGGATATCGCCACAGATCATACATAACTAGTGTGACCACTCATGGTCTTACAGGTACCTGTCTTGACGTCCCATAGTCTCACCGTCTCATCTCTACTTCCCGATACGATGAACTCTGAATCACTGGATATAGCCACAGCATTTACATAACTAGTGTGACCACTCATGGTCTTACAGGTACCTGTCTTGACGTCCCATAGTCTCACCGTCTAATCTGCACTTCCCGATACGATGAACTCTGAATCACTGGATATAGCCACAGCATTTACATAACTAGTGTGACCACTCATGGTCTTACAGGTACCTGTCTTGACGTCCCATAGTCTCACCGTCTAATCTGCACTTCCCGATACGATGAACTCTGAATCACTGGATATAGCCACAGCATATACATAACTAGTGTGACCACTCATGGTCTTACAGGTACCTGTCTTGACGTCCCATAGTCTCACCGTCTAATCTCTACTTCCCGATACGATGAACTCTGAATCACTGTAGATCGCCACAGCAGATACATAACTAGTGTGACCACTCATGGTCTTACAGGTACCTGTCTTGACGTTCCATAGTCTCACCGTCTTATCTGCACTTTCCGATACGATGAACTCTGAATCACTGGAGATCGCCACAGATAATAAAGAGCTAGTGTGACCACTCATGGTCTTACAGGTACCTGTCTTGACGTCCCATAGTCTCACCGTCTCATCTCTACTTCCCGATACGATGAACTCTGAATCACTGGATATCGCCACAGATCATACATAACTAGTGTGACCACTCATGGTCTTACAGGTACCTGTCTTGACGTTCCATAGTCTCACCGTCTTATCTGCACTTCCCGATACGATGAACTCTGAATCACTGGAGATCGCCACAGATAATAAAGAGCTAGTGTGACCACTCATGGTCTTACAGGTACCTGTCTTGACGTCCCATAGTCTCACCGTCTCATCTCTACTTCCCGATACGATGAACTCTGAATCACTGGATATAGCCACAGATAATAAAGAGCTAGTGTGACCACTCATGGTCTTACAGGTACCTGTCTTGACGACCCATAGTCTCACCGTCTCATCATAACTTCCCGATACGATGAACTCTGAATCACTGGATATCGCCACAGCAGATACATAACTAGTGTGACCACTCATGGTCTTACAGGTACCTGTCTTGACGTTCCATAGTCTCACCGTCTCATCATCACTTCCCGATACGATGAACTCTGAATCACTGGATATAGCCACAGCATATACATAACTAGTGTGACCACTCATGGTCTTACAGGTACCTGTCTTGACGACCCATAGTCTCACCGTCTCATCATCACTTCCCGATACGATGAACTCTGAATCACTGGAGATCGCCACAGATAATAAAGAGCTAGTGTGACCACTCATGGTCTTACAGGTACCTGTCTTGACGTTCCATAGTCTCACCGTATTATCTTAACTTCCGATACGATGAACTGTGAGACACTGGATATAGCCACAGCATATACTAAACTAGTGTGACCACTCATGGTCTTACAGGTACCTGTCTTGACGTCCCATAGTCTCACCGTCTAATCATCACTTCCCGATACGATGAACTCTGAATCACTGGATATAGCCACAGCATTTACATAACTAGTGTGACCACTCATGGTCTTACAGGTACCTGTCTTGACGACCCATAGTCTCACCGTCTCATCATCACTTCCCGATACGATGAACTCTGAATCACTGGAGATCGCCACAGATAATAAAGAGCTAGTGTGACCACTCATGGTCTTACAGGTACCTGTCTTGACGTTCCATAGTCTCACCGTATTATCTTAACTTCCGATACGATGAACTCTGAATCACTGGAGATCGCCACAGATAATAAAGAGCTAGTGTGACCACTCATGGTCTTACAGGTACCTGTCTTGACGTCCCATAGTCTCACCGTCTTATCTGCACTTCCCGATACGATGAACTCTGAATCACTGGAGATCGCCACAGATAATAAAGAGCTAGTGTGACCACTCATGGTCTTACAGGTACCTGTCTTGACGTCCCATAGTCTCACCGTCTCATCTCTACTTCCCGATACGATGAACTCTGAATCACTGGATATCGCCACAGCAGATACATAACCTGTGTGACCACTCATGGTCTTACAGGTACCTGTCTTGACGTTCCATAGTCTCACCGTCTCATCATCACTTCCCGATACGATGAACTCTGAATCACTGGATATTGCCACAGCAGATACAGAATATGTGTGACCACTCATGGTCTTACAGGTACCTGTCTTGACGACCCATAGTCTCACCGTCTCATCTCTACTTCCCGATACGATGAACTCTGAATCACTGGATATAGCCACAGATAATAAAGAGCTAGTGTGACCACTCATGGTCTTACAGGTACCTGTCTTGACGACCCATAGTCTCACCGTCTCATCATAACTTCCCGATACGATGAACTCTGAATCACTGGATATCGCCACAGCATATACATAACTAGTGTGACCACTCATGGTCTTACAGGTACCTGTCTTGACGTCCCATAGTCTCACCGTCTCATCATCACTTCCCGATACGATGAACTCTGAATCACTGGATATAGCCACAGCAGATACATAACTAGTGTGACCACTCATGGTCTTACAGGTACCTGTCTTGACGTTCCATAGTCTCACCGTCTAATCTGCACTTCCCGATACGATGAACTCTGAATCACTGGAGATCGCCACAGATAATAAAGAGCTAGTGTGACCACTCATGGTCTTACAGGTACCTGTCTTGACGACCCATAGTCTCACCGTCTCATCATCACTTCCCGATACGATGAACTCTGAATCACTGGATATAGCCACAGCAGATACATAACTAGTGTGACCACTCATGGTCTTACAGGTACCTGTCTTGACGTTCCATAGTCTCACCGTCTAATCTGCACTTCCCGATACGATGAACTCTGAATCACTGGAGATCGCCACAGATAATAAAGAGCTAGTGTGACCACTCATGGTCTTACAGGTACCTGTCTTGACGTCCCATAGTCTCACCGTCTAATCTGCACTTCCCGATACGATGAACTCTGAATCACTGGATATAGCCACAGCAGATACATAACTAGTGTGACCACTCATGGTCTTACAGGTACCTGTCTTGACGTCCCATAGTCTCACCGTCTCATCTCTACTTCCCGATACGATGAACTCTGAATCACTGGATATAGCCACAGCATTTACATAACTAGTGTGACCACTCATGGTCTTACAGGTACCTGTCTTGACGTCCCATAGTCTCACCGTCTAATCTGCACTTCCCGATACGATGAACTCTGAATCACTGGATATAGCCACAGCATTTACATAACTAGTGTGACCACTCATGGTCTTACAGGTACCTGTCTTGACGTCCCATAGTCTCACCGTCTCATCATCACTTCCCGATACGATGAACTCTGAATCACTGGAGATCGCCACAGATAATAAAGAGCTAGTGTGACCACTCATGGTCTTACAGGTACCTGTCTTGACGTCCCATAGTCTCACCGTCTCATCTCTACTTCCCGATACGATGAACTCTGAATCACTGGATATAGCCACAGCAGATACATAACTAGTGTGACCACTCATGGTCTTACAGGTACCTGTCTTGACGTTCCATAGTCTCACCGTCTCATCATCACTTCCCGATACGATGAACTCTGAATCACTGGATATAGCCACAGCAGATACATAACTAGTGTGACCACTCATGGTCTTACAGGTACCTGTCTTGACGTCCCATAGTCTCACCGTCTTATCTGCACTTCCCGATACGATGAACTCTGAATCACTGGATATAGCCACAGCATATACATAACTAGTGTGACCACTCATGGTCTTACAGGTACCTGTCTTGACGTCCCATAGTCTCACCGTCTTATCTAAACTTCCCGATACGATGAACTCTGAATCACTGGATATAGCCACAGCAGATACATAACTAGTGTGACCACTCATGGTCTTACAGGTACCTGTCTTGACGTTCCATAGTCTCACCGTCTTATCTGCACTTTCCGATACGATGAACTCTGAATCACTGGAGATCGCCACAGATAATAAAGAGCTAGTGTGACCACTCATGGTCTTACAGGTACCTGTCTTGACGTCCCATAGTCTCACCGTCTCATCTCTACTTCCCGATACGATGAACTCTGAATCACTGGATATCGCCACAGATCATACATAACTAGTGTGACCACTCATGGTCTTACAGGTACCTGTCTTGACGTTCCATAGTCTCACCGTCTTATCTGCAATTCCCGATACGATGAACTCTGAATCACTGGAGATCGCCACAGATAATAAAGAGCTAGTGTGACCACTCATGGTCTTACAGGTACCTGTCTTGACGTCCCATAGTCTCACCGTCTTATCTGCACTTCCCGATACGATGAACTCTGAATCACTGGAGATCGCCACAGATAATAAAGAGCTAGTGTGACCACTCATGGTCTTACAGGTACCTGTCTTGACGTCCCATAGTCTCACCGTCTCATCTCTACTTCCCGATACGATGAACTCTGAATCACTGGATATCGCCACAGATCATACATAACTAGTGTGACCACTCATGGTCTTACAGGTACCTGTCTTGACGTCCCATAGTCTCACCGTCTAATCTGCACTTCCCGATACGATGAACTCTGAATCACTGGATATAGCCACAGCAGATACATAACCTGTGTGACCACTCATGGTCTTACAGGTACCTGTCTTGACGTCCCATAGTCTCACCGTCTCATCTCTACTTCCCGATACGATGAACTCTGAATCACTGGATATAGCCACAGCATATACCTAATGTGTGACCACTCATGGCCTTACAGGTACCTGTCTTGACGTCCCATAGTCTCACCGTCTCATCATCACTTCCCGATACGATGAACTCTGAATCACTGGATATAGCCACAGCATATACCTAATGTGTGTGACCACTCATGGTCTTACAGGTACCTGTCTTGACTTTCCATAGTCTCACCGTCTCATCTCTACTTCCCGATACGATGAACTCTGAATCACTGGATATCGCCACAGATCATACATAACTAGTGTGACCACTCATGGTCTTACAGGTACCTGTCTTGACGTCCCATAGTCTCACCGTCTCATCTCTACTTCCCGATACGATGAACTCTGAATCACTGGATATAGCCACAGCATTTACATAACTAGTGTGACCACTCATGGTCTTACAGGTACCTGTCTTGACGTCCCATAGTCTCACCGTCTAATCTGCACTTCCCGATACGATGAACTCTGAATCACTGGATATAGCCACAGCATTTACATAACTAGTGTGACCACTCATGGTCTTACAGGTACCTGTCTTGACGTCCCATAGTCTCACCGTCTCATCATCACTTCCCGATACGATGAACTCTGAATCACTGGATATAGCCACAGCATATACATAACTAGTGTGACCACTCATGGTCTTACAGGTACCTGTCTTGACGTTCCATAGTCTCACCGTCTAATCTGCACTTCCCGATACGATGAACTCTGAATCACTGGATATAGCCACAGCAGATACATAACTAGTGTGACCACTCATGGTCTTACAGGTACCTGTCTTGACGTCCCATAGTCTCACCGTCTAATCTGCACTTCCCGATACGATGAACTCTGAATCACTGGATATAGCCACAGCAGATACATAACCTGTGTGACCACTCATAGTCTTACTGTTAGCTGTCTTGACGTTCCATAGTCTCACCGTCTCATCTCTACTTCCCGATACGATGAACTCTGAATCACTGGATATAGCCACAGATGATACAGAATATGTGTGACCACTCATGGTCTTACAGGTACCTGTCTTGACGTCCCATAGTCTCACCGTCTCATCATCACTTCCCGATACGATGAACTCTGAATCACTGGAGATCGCCACAGATAATAAAAAGCTAGTGTGACCACTCATGGTCTTACAGGTACCTGTCTTGACGTCCCATAGTCTCACCGTCTCATCTCTACTTCCCGATACGATGAACTCTGAATCACTGGATATAGCCACAGCAGATACATAACTAGTGTGACCACTCATGGTCTTACAGGTACCTGTCTTGACGTTCCATAGTCTCACCGTCTCATCATAACTTCCCGATACGATGAACTCTGTATCACTGGATATAGCCACAGCAGATACATAACTAGTGTGACCACTCATGGTCTTACAGGTACCTGTCTTGACGACCCATAGTCTCACCGTCTAATCATCACTTCCCGATACGATGAACTCTGAATCACTGGATATAGCCACAGCATATACATAACTAGTGTGACCACTCATGGTCTTACAGGTACCTGTCTTGACGTCCCATAGTCTCACCGTCTCATCATCACTTCCCGATACGATGAACTCTGAATCACTGGATATCGCCACAGCAGATACATAACTAGTGTGACCACTCATGGTCTTACTGGTACCTGTCTTGACGTCCCATAGTCTCACCGTCTAATCATCACTTCCCGATACGATGAACTCTGAATCACTGGATATAGCCACAGCATATACTTAATTTGTGTGACCACTCATGGTCTTACAGGTACCTGTCTTGACGTCCCATAGTCTCACCGTCTAATCTGCACTTCCCGATACGATGAACTCTGAATCACTGGATATAGCCACAGCATATACATAACTAGTGTGACCACTCATGGTCTTACAGGTACCTGTCTTGACGTCCCATAGTCTCACCGTCTCATCTCTACTTCCCGATACGATGAACTCTGAATCACTGGATATAGCCACAGCAGATACATAACTAGTGTGACCACTCATGGTCTTACAGGTACCTGTCTTGACGTTCCATAGTCTCACCGTCTAATCTGCACTTCCCGATACGATGAACTCTGAATCACTGGATATAGCCACAGCATTTACATAACTAGTGTGACCACTCATGGTCTTACAGGTACCTGTCTTGACGTCCCATAGTCTCACCGTCTAATCTGCACTTCCCGATACGATGAACTCTGAGACACTGGATATAGCCACAGCATATACTTAATTTGTGTGACCACTCATGGTCTTACAGGTACCTTTCTTGACGTTCCATAGTCTCACCGTCTCATCTGCACTTCCCGATACGATGAACTCTGAATCACTGGATATCGCCACAGATCATACATAACTAGTGTGACCACTCATGGTCTTACAGGTACCTGTCTTGACGTTCCATAGTCTCACCGTCTAATCTGCACTTCCCGATACGATGAACTCTGAATCACTGGATATAGCCACAGCATTTACATAACTAGTGTGACCACTCATGGTCTTACAGGTACCTGTCTTGACGTCCCATAGTCTCACCGTCTAATCATCACTTCCCGATACGATGAACTCTGAATCACTGGATATAGCCACAGCATATACATAACTAGTGTGACCACTCATGGTCTTACAGGTACCTGTCTTGACGTCCCATAGTCTCACCGTCTTATCTAAACTTCCCGATACGATGAACTCTGAATCACTGCATATAGCCACAGCAGATACATAACTAGTGTGACCACTCATGGTCTTACAGGTACCTGTCTTGACGTTCCATAGTCTCACCGTCTCATCATCACTTCCCGATACGATGAACTCTGAATCACTGGATATAGCCACAGCATATACATAACTAGTGTGACCACTCATGGTCTTACAGGTACCTGTCTTGACGACCCATAGTCTCACCGTCTCATCATAACTTCCCGATACGATGAACTCTGAATCACTGGAGATCGCCACAGATAATAAAGAGCTAGTGTGACCACTCATGGTCTTACAGGTACCTGTCTTGACGTCCCATAGTCTCACCGTCTCATCTCTACTTCCCGATACGATGAACTCTGAATCACTGGATATCGCCACAGATCATACATAACTAGTGTGACCACTCATGGTCTTACAGGTACCTGTCTTGACGTTCCATAGTCTCACCGTCTTATCTGCACTTCCCGATACGATGAACTCTGAATCACTGGAGATCGCCACAGCATATACCTAATGTGTGTGACCACTCATGGTCTTACAGGTACCTGTCTTGACGTCCCATAGTCTCACCGTCTCATCTCTACTTCCCGATACGATGAACTCTGAATCACTGGATATAGCCACAGCATATACCTAATGTGTGACCACTCATGGCCTTACAGGTACCTGTCTTGACGTCCCATAGTCTCACCGTCTAATCTACACTTCCCGATACGATGAACTCTGAATCACTGGATATAGCCACAGCATATACCTAATGTGTGTGACCACTCATGGTCTTACAGGTACCTGTCTTGACTTTCCATAGTCTCACCGTCTCATCTCTACTTCCCGATACGATGAACTCTGAATCACTGGATATCGCCACAGATCATACATAACTAGTGTGACCACTCATGGTCTTACAGGTACCTGTCTTGACGTCCCATAGTCTCACCGTCTCATCTCTACTTCCCGATACGATGAACTCTGAATCACTGGATATAGCCACAGCATTTACATAACTAGTGTGACCACTCATGGTCTTACAGGTACCTGTCTTGACGTCCCATAGTCTCACCGTCTAATCTGCACTTCCCGATACGATGAACTCTGAATCACTGGATATAGCCAAACATTTACATAACTAGTGTGACCACTCATGGTCTTACAGGTACCTGTCTTGACGTCCCATAGTCTCACCGTCTCATCATCACTTCCCGATACGATGAACTCTGAATCACTGGATATAGCCACAGCATTTACATAACTAGTGTGACCACTCATGGTCTTACAGGTACCTGTCTTGACGTCCCATAGTCTCACCGTCTAATCTGCACTTCCCGATACGATGAACTCTGAGACACTGGATATAGCCACAGCATATACTTAATTTGTGTGACCACTCATGGTCTTACAGGTACCTTTCTTGACGTTCCATAGTCTCACCGTCTCATCATCACTTCCCGATACGATGAACTCTGAATCACTGGATATAGCCACAGCAGATACATAACTAGTGTGACCACTCATGGTCTTACAGGTACCTGTCTTGACGTTCCATAGTCTCACCGTCTTATCTGCACTTCCCGATACGATGAACTCTGAATCACTGGATATAGCCACAGCATATACATAACTAGTGTGACCACTCATGGTCTTACAGGTACCTGTCTTGACGTCCCATAGTCTCACCGTCTTATCTAAACTTCCCGATACGATGAACTCTGAATCACTGCATATAGCCACAGCAGATACATAACTAGTGTGACCACTCATGGTCTTACAGGTACCTGTCTTGACGTTCCATAGTCTCACCGTCTCATCATCACTTCCCGATACGATGAACTCTGAATCACTGGATATAGCCACAGCATATACTTAATTTGTGTGACCACTCATGGTCTTACAGGTACCTTTCTTGACGTTCCATAGTCTCACCGTCTCATCATAACTTCCCGATACGATGAACTCTGAATCACTGGATATCGCCACAGATCATACATAACTAGTGTGACCACTCATGGTCTTACAGGTACCTGTCTTGACGTTCCATAGTCTCACCGTCTCATCATCACTTCCCGATACGATGAACTCTGAATCACTGGATATAGCCACAGCAGATACATAACTAGTGTGACCACTCATGGTCTTACAGGTACCTGTCTTGACGACCCATAGTCTCACCGTCTTATCTGCACTTCCCGATACGATGAACTCTGAATCACTGGATATAGCCACAGCATATACCTAATGTGTGTGACCACTCATGGTCTTACAGGTACCTGTCTTGACTTTCCATAGTCTCACCGTCTCATCTCTACTTCCCGATACGATGAACTCTGAATCACTGGATATCGCCACAGATCATACATAACTAGTGTGACCACTCATGGTCTTACAGGTACCTGTCTTGACGTTCCATAGTCTCACCGTCTCATCATCACTTCCCGATACGATGAACTCTGAATCACTGGATATAGCCACAGCATATACATAACTAGTGTGACCACTCATGGTCTTACAGGTACCTGTCTTGACGACCCATAGTCTCACCGTCTCATCATAACTTCCCGATACGATGAACTCTGAATCACTGGATATCGCCACAGATCATACATAACTAGTGTGACCACTCATGGTCTTACAGGTACCTGTCTTGACGTTCCATAGTCTCACCGTCTCATCATCACTTCCCGATACGATGAACTCTGAATCACTGGATATAGCCACAGCAGATACATAACTAGTGTGACCACTCATGGTCTTACAGGTACCTGTCTTGACGACCCATAGTCTCACCGTCTTATCTGCACTTCCCGATACGATGAACTCTGAATCACTGGAGATCGCCACAGATAATAAAGAGCTAGTGTGACCACTCATGGTCTTACAGGTACCTGTCTTGACGACCCATAGTCTCACCGTCTCATCATAACTTCCCGATACGATGAACTCTGAATCACTGGATATCGCCACAGATCATACATAACTAGTGTGACCACTCATGGTCTTACAGGTACCTGTCTTGACGTTCCATAGTCTCACCGTCTCATCATCACTTCCCGATACGATGAACTCTGAATCACTGGATATAGCCACAGCAGATACATAACTAGTGTGACCACTCATGGTCTTACAGGTACCTGTCTTGACGACCCATAGTCTCACCGTCTTATCTGCACTTCCCGATACGATGAACTCTGAATCACTGGAGATCGCCACAGATAATAAAGAGCTAGTGTGACCACTCATGGTCTTACAGGTACCTGTCTTGACGTCCCATAGTCTCACCGTCTCATCTCTACTTCCCGATACGATGAACTCTGAATCACTGGATATCGCCACAGATCATACATAACTAGTGTGACCACTCATGGTCTTACAGGTACCTGTCTTGACGTTCCATAGTCTCACCGTCTCATCATCACTTCCCGATACGATGAACTCTGAATCACTGGATATAGCCACAGCAGATACATAACTAGTGTGACCACTCATGGTCTTACAGGTACCTGTCTTGACGACCCATAGTCTCACCGTCTTATCTGCACTTCCCGATACGATGAACTCTGAATCACTGGAGATCGCCACAGATAATAAAGAGCTAGTGTGACCACTCATGGTCTTACAGGTACCTGTCTTGACGTCCCATAGTCTCACCGTCTCATCTCTACTTCCCGATACGATGAACTCTGAATCACTGGATATCGCCACAGATCATACATAACTAGTGTGACCACTCATGGTCTTACAGGTACCTGTCTTGACGTCCCATAGTCTCACCGTCTAATCTGCACTTCCCGATACGATGAACTCTGAATCACTGGATATAGCCACAGCAGATACATAACCTGTGTGACCACTCATGGTCTTACAGGTACCTGTCTTGACGTCCCATAGTCTCACCGTCTCATCTCTACTTCCCGATACGATGAACTCTGAATCACTGGATATAGCCACAGCATATACCTAATGTGTGACCACTCATGGCCTTACAGGTACCTGTCTTGACGTCCCATAGTCTCACCGTCTAATCTACACTTCCCGATACGATGAACTCTGAATCACTGGATATAGCCACAGCATATACCTAATGTGTGTGACCACTCATGGTCTTACAGGTACCTGTCTTGACTTTCCATTGTCTCACCGTCTCATCTCTACTTCCCGATACGATGAACTCTGAATCACTGGATATCGCCACAGATCATACATAACTAGTGTGACCACTCATGGTCTTACAGGTACCTGTCTTGACGTCCCATAGTCTCACCGTCTCATCTCTACTTCCCGATACGATGAACTCTGAATCACTGGATATAGCCACAGCATTTACATAACTAGTGTGACCACTCATGGTCTTACAGGTACCTGTCTTGACGTCCCATAGTCTCACCGTCTAATCTGCACTTCCCGATACGATGAACTCTGAATCACTGGATATAGCCACAGCATTTACATAACTAGTGTGACCACTCATGGTCTTACAGGTACCTGTCTTGACGTCCCATAGTCTCACCGTCTCATCATCACTTCCCGATACGATGAACTCTGAATCACTGCATATAGCCACAGCATTTACATAACTAGGGTGACCACTCATGGTCTTACAGGTACCTGTCTTGACGTCCCATAGTCTCACCGTCTAATCTGCACTTCCCGATACGATGAACTCTGAATCACTGGAGATCGCCACAGATAATAAAGAGCTAGTGTGACCACTCATGGTCTTACAGGTACCTGTCTTGACGACCCATAGTCTCACCGTCTCATCATCACTTCCCGATACGATGAACTCTGAATCACTGGATATAGCCACAGCAGATACATAACTAGTGTGACCACTCATGGTCTTACAGGTACCTGTCTTGACGTCCCATAGTCTCACCGTCTCATCATCACTTCCCGATACGATGAACTCTGAATCACTGGATATAGCCACAGCATTTACATAACTAGTGTGACCACTCATGGTCTTACAGGTACCTGTCTTGACGTCCCATAGTCTCACCGTCTCATCTCTACTTCCCGATACGATGAACTCTGAATCACTGGATATAGCCACAGCAGATACATAACTAGTGTGACCACTCATGGTCTTACAGGTACCTGTCTTGACGTCCCATAGTCTCACCGTCTCATCATCACTTCCCGATACGATGAACTCTGAATCACTGGATATAGCCACAGCAGATACATAACTAGTGTGACCACTCATGGTCTTACAGGTACCTGTCTTGACGTTCCATAGTCTCACCGTCTTATCTGCACTTCCCGATACGATGAACTCTGAATCACTGGATATAGCCACAGCATATACATAACTAGTGTGACCACTCATGGTCTTACAGGTACCTGTCTTGACGTCCCATAGTCTCACCGTCTTATCTAAACTTCCCGATACGATGAACTCTGAATCACTGCATATAGCCACAGCAGATACATAACTAGTGTGACCACTCATGGTCTTACAGGTACCTGTCTTGACGTTCCATAGTCTCACCGTCTCATCATCACTTCCCGATACGATGAACTCTGAATCACTGGATATAGCCACAGCATATACATAACTAGTGTGACCACTCATGGTCTTACAGGTACCTGTCTTGACGACCCATAGTCTCACCGTCTCATCATAACTTCCCGATACGATGAACTCTGAATCACTGGAGATCGCCACAGATAATAAAGAGCTAGTGTGACCACTCATGGTCTTACAGGTACCTGTCTTGACGACCCATAGTCTCACCGTCTCATCTCTACTTCCCGATACGATGAACTCTGAATCACTGGATATAGCCACAGCATTTACATAACTAGTGTGACCACTCATGGTCTTACAGGTACCTGTCTTGACGTCCCATAGTCTCACCGTCTAATCTGCACTTCCCGATACGATGAACTCTGAATCACTGGATATAGCCACAGCATTTACATAACTAGTGTGACCACTCATGGTCTTACAGGTACCTGTCTTGACGTCCCATAGTCTCACCGTCTCATCATCACTTCCCGATACGATGAACTCTGAATCACTGCATATAGCCACAGCATTTACATAACTAGGGTGACCACTCATGGTCTTACAGGTACCTGTCTTGACGTCCCATAGTCTCACCGTCTAATCTGCACTTCCCGATACGATGAACTCTGAATCACTGCATATAGCCACAGCAGATACATAACTAGTGTGACCACTCATGGTCTTACAGGTACCTGTCTTGACGTTCCATAGTCTCACCGTCTCATCATCACTTCCCGATACGATGAACTCTGAATCACTGGATATAGCCACAGCATATACATAACTAGTGTGACCACTCATGGTCTTACAGGTACCTGTCTTGACGACCCATAGTCTCACCGTCTCATCATAACTTCCCGATACGATGAACTCTGAATCACTGGAGATCGCCACAGATAATAAAGAGCTAGTGTGACCACTCATGGTCTTACAGGTACCTGTCTTGACGTCCCATAGTCTCACCGTCTTATCTTAACTTCCGATACGATGAACTCTGAGACACTGGATATAGCCACAGCATATACTAAACTAGTGTGACCACTCATGGTCTTACAGGTACCTGTCTTGACGTCCCATAGTCTCACCGTCTCATCATCACTTCCCGATACGATGAACTCTGAATCACTGGATATAGCCACAGCATTTACATAACTAGTGTGACCACTCATGGTCTTACAGGTACCTGTCTTGACGTCCCATAGTCTCACCGTCTCATCATCACTTCCCGATACGATGAACTCTGAATCACTGGATATAGCCACAGCATATACATAACTAGTGTGACCACTCATGGTCTTACAGGTACCTGTCTTGACGTCCCATAGTCTCACCGTCTTATCTAAACTTCCCGATACGATGAACTCTGAATCACTGGATATAGCCACAGCAGATACATAACTAGTGTGACCACTCATGGTCTTACAGGTACCTGTCTTGACGTTCCATAGTCTCACCGTCTCATCATCACTTCCCGATACGATGAACTCTGAATCACTGGATATAGCCACAGCATATACATAACTAGTGTGACCACTCATGGTCTTACAGGTACCTGTCTTGACGACCCATAGTCTCACCGTCTCATCATAACTTCCCGATACGATGAACTCTGAATCACTGGAGATCGCCACAGATAATAAAGAGCTAGTGTGACCACTCATGGTCTTACAGGTACCTGTCTTGACGTCCCATAGTCTCACCGTCTCATCTCTACTTCCCGATACGATGAACTCTGAATCACTGGATATAGCCACAGCATTTACATAACTAGTGTGACCACTCATGGTCTTACAGGTACCTGTCTTGACGTCCCATAGTCTCACCGTCTAATCTGCACTTCCCGATACGATGAACTCTGAATCACTGGATATAGCCACAGATAATAAAGAGCTAGTGTGACCACTCATGGTCTTACAGGTACCTGTCTTGACGTCCCATAGTCTCACCGTCTCATCATCACTTCCCGATACGATGAACTCTGAATCACTGCATATAGCCACAGCATTTACATAACTAGGGTGACCACTCATGGTCTTACAGGTACCTGTCTTGACGTCCCATAGTCTCACCGTCTAATCTGCACTTCCCGATACGATGAACTCTGAATCACTGGAGATCGCCACAGATAATAAAGAGCTAGTGTGACCACTCATGGTCTTACAGGTACCTGTCTTGACGACCCATAGTCTCACCGTCTCATCATCACTTCCCGATACGATGAACTCTGAATCACTGGATATAGCCACAGCAGATACATAACTAGTGTGACCACTCATGGTCTTACAGGTACCTGTCTTGACGTCCCATAGTCTCACCGTCTCATCATCACTTCCCGATACGATGAACTCTGAATCACTGGATATAGCCACAGCATTTACATAACTAGTGTGACCACTCATGGTCTTACAGGTACCTGTCTTGACGTCCCATAGTCTCACCGTCTCATCTCTACTTCCCGATACGATGAACTCTGAATCACTGGATATAGCCACAGCAGATACATAACTAGTGTGACCACTCATGGTCTTACAGGTACCTGTCTTGACGTCCCATAGTCTCACCGTCTCATCATCACTTCCCGATACGATGAACTCTGAATCACTGGATATAGCCACAGCAGATACATAACTAGTGTGACCACTCATGGTCTTACAGGTACCTGTCTTGACGTTCCATAGTCTCACCGTCTTATCTGCACTTCCCGATACGATGAACTCTGAATCACTGGATATAGCCACAGCATATACATAACTAGTGTGACCACTCATGGTCTTACAGGTACCTGTCTTGACGTCCCATAGTCTCACCGTCTTATCTAAACTTCCCGATACGATGAACTCTGAATCACTGCATATAGCCACAGCAGATACATAACTAGTGTGACCACTCATGGTCTTACAGGTACCTGTCTTGACGTTCCATAGTCTCACCGTCTCATCATCACTTCCCGATACGATGAACTCTGAATCACTGGATATAGCCACAGCATATACATAACTAGTGTGACCACTCATGGTCTTACAGGTACCTGTCTTGACGACCCATAGTCTCACCGTCTCATCATAACTTCCCGATACGATGAACTCTGAATCACTGGAGATCGCCACAGATAATAAAGAGCTAGTGTGACCACTCATGGTCTTACAGGTACCTGTCTTGACGACCCATAGTCTCACCGTCTCATCATCACTTCCCGATACGATGAACTCTGAATCACTGGATATAGCCACAGCAGATACATAACTAGTGTGACCACTCATGGTCTTACAGGTACCTGTCTTGACGTTCCATAGTCTCACCGTCTAATCTGCACTTCCCGATACGATGAACTCTGAATCACTGGAGATCGCCACAGATAATAAAGAGCTAGTGTGACCACTCATGGTCTTACAGGTACCTGTCTTGACGACCCATAGTCTCACCGTCTCATCATCACTTCCCGATACGATGAACTCTGAATCACTGGATATAGCCACAGCAGATACATAACTAGTGTGACCACTCATGGTCTTACAGGTACCTGTCTTGACGACCCATAGTCTCACCGTCTCATCATAACTTCCCGATACGATGAACTCTGAATCACTGGATATAGCCACAGCAGATACATAACTAGTGTGACCACTCATGGTCTTACAGGTACCTGTCTTGACGTTCCATAGTCTCACCGTCTCATCATCACTTCCCGATACGATGAACTCTGAATCACTGGATATAGCCACAGCATATACCTAATGTGTGTGACCACTCATGGTCTTACAGGTACCTGTCTTGACTTTCCATAGTCTCACCGTCTAATCTGCACTTCCCGATACGATGAACTCTGAATCACTGGAGATCGCCACAGATAATAAAGAGCTAGTGTGACCACTCATGGTCTTACAGGTACCTGTCTTGACGTCCCATAGTCTCACCGTCTCATCTCTACTTCCCGATACGATGAACTCTGAATCACTGGATATAGCCACAGCAGATACATAACTAGTGTGACCACTCATGGTCTTACAGGTACCTGTCTTGACGTTCCATAGTCTCACCGTCTCATCATCACTTCCCGATACGATGAACTCTGAATCACTGGATATAGCCACAGATCATACATAACTAGTGTGACCACTCATGGTCTTACAGGTACCTGTCTTGACGTTCCATAGTCTCACCGTCTTATCTGCACTTCCCGATACGATGAACTCTGAATCACTGGATATAGCCACAGCAGATACATAACTAGTGTGACCACTCATGGTTTTACAGGTACCTGTCTTGACGTTCCATAGTCTCACCGTCTCATCATCACTTCCCGATACGATGAACTCTGAATCACTGGATATAGCCACAGATAATAAAGAGCTAGTGTGACCACTCATGGTCTTACAGGTACCTGTCTTGACGACCCATAGTCTCACCGTCTCATCTCTACTTCCCGATACGATGAACTCTGAATCACTGGATATCGCCACAGTATATACATAACTAGTGTCACCACTCATGGTCTTACAGGTACCTGTCTTGACGTTCCATAGTCTCACCGTCTCATCATCACTTCCCGATACGATGAACTCTGAATCACTGGATATAGCCACAGATAATAAAGAGCTAGTGTGACCACTCATGGTCTTACAGGTACCTGTCTTGACGTCCCATAGTCTCACCGTCTAATATGCACTTCCCGATACGATGAACTCTGAATCACTGGATATAGCCACAGCATATACCTAATGTGTGTGACCACTCATGGTCTTACTGGTAGCTGTCTTGACGTTCCATAGTCTCACCGTCTCATCTCTACTTCCCGATACGATGAACTCTGAATCACTGGATATCGCCACAGATCATACATAACTAGTGTGACCACTCATGGTCTTACAGGTACCTGTCTTGACGTTCCATAGTCTCACCGTCTTATCTGCACTTCCTGATACGATGAACTCTGAATCACTGGATATAGCCACAGCAGATACAGAATATGTGTGACCACTCATGGTCTTACAGGTACCTGTCTTGACGACCCATAGTCTCACCGTCTCATCATAACTTCCCGATACGATGAACTCTGAATCACTGGATATAGCCACAGCAGATACATAACTAGTGTGACCACTCATGGTCTTACAGGTACCTGTCTTGACGTCGCATAGTCTCACCGTATAATCTGCACTTCCCGATACGATGAACTCTGAATCACTGGATATAGCCACAGCAGATACATAACTAGTGTGACCACTCATGGTCTTACAGGTACCTGTCTTGACGACCCATAGTCTCACCGTCTCATCATAACTTCCCGATACGATGAACTCTGAATCAGTGGAGATCGCCACAGATAATAAAGAGCTAGTGTGACCACTCATGGTCTTACAGGTACCTGTCTTGACGTCCCATAGTCTCACCGTCTCATCTCTACTTCCCGATACGATGAACTCTGAATCACTGGATATAGCCACAGCAGATACAGAATATGTGTGACCACTCATGGTCTTACAGGTACCTGTCTTGACGACCCATAGTCTCACCGTCTCATCATAACTTCCCGATACGATGAACTCTGAATCACTGGATATAGCCACAGCATATACATAACTAGTGTGACCACTCATGGTCTTACAGGTACCTGTCTTGACGTCCCATAGTCTCACCGTCTCATCTCTACTTCCCGATACGATGAACTCTGAATCACTGGATATAGCCACAGCAGATACATAACTAGTGTGACCACTCATGGTCTTACAGGTACCTGTCTTGACGACCCATAGTCTCACCGTCTCATCATAACTTCCCGATACGATGAACTCTGAATCACTGTATATAGCCACAGCAGATACATAACTAGTGTGACCACTCATGGTCTTACAGGTACCTGTCTTGACGTTCCATAGTCTCACCGTCTTATCTGCACTTCCCGATACGATGAACTCTGAATCACTGGATATAGCCACAGCAGATACAGAATATGTGTGACCACTCATGGTCTTACAGGTACCTGTCTTGACGTCCCATAGTCTCACCGTCAAATCATAACTTCCGATACGATGAACTCTGAATCACTGGATATAGCCACAGATAATAAAGAGCTAGTGTGACCACTCATGGTCTTACAGGTACCTGTCTTGACGACCCATAGTCTCACCGTCTCATCATAACTTCCCGATACGATGAACTCTGAATCACTGGAGATCGCCACAGATAATAAAGAGCTAGTGTGACCACTCATGGTCTTACAGGTACCTGTCTTGACGTCCCATAGTCTCACCGTCTCATCTCTACTTCCCGATACGATGAACTCTGAATCACTGGATATAGCCACAGCAGATACATAACTAGTGTGACCACTCATGGTCTTACAGGTACCTGTCTTGACGTCCCATAGTCTCACCGTCTTATCTTAACTTCCGATACGATGAACTCTGAGACACTGGATATAGCCACAGCATATACTAAACTAGTGTGACCACTCATGGTCTTACAGGTACCTGTCTTGACGTCCCATAGTCTCACCGTCTCATCTCTACTTCCCGATACGATGAACTCTGAATCACTGTATATAGCCACAGCAGATACATAACTAGTGTGACCACTCATGGTCTTACAGGTACCTGTCTTGACGTTCCATAGTCTCACCGTCTAATATGCACTTCCCGATACGATGAACTCTGAATCACTGGATATAGCCACAGCATTTACATGACTAGTGTGACCACTCATGGTCTTACAGGTACCTGTCTTGACGTTCCATAGTCTCACCGTCTTATCTGCACTTCCCGATACGATGAACTCTGAATCACTGGATATAGCCACAGCAGATACAGAATATGTGTGACCACTCATGGTCTTACAGGTACCTGTCTTGACGTCCCATAGTCTCACCGTCAAATCATAACTTCCGATACGATGAACTCTGAATCACTGGATATAGCCACAGCAGATACATAACTAGTGTGACCACTCATGGTCTTACAGGTACCTGTCTTGACGTTCCATAGTCTCACCGTCTCATCATCACTTCCCGATACGATGAACTCTGAATCACTGGATATAGCCACAGATCATACATAACTAGTGTGACCACTCATGGTCTTACAGGTACCTGTCTTGACGTTCCATAGTCTCACCGTCTTATCTGCACTTCCCGATACGATGAACTCTGAATCACTGGATATAGCCACAGCAGATACATAACTAGTGTGACCACTCATGGTTTTACAGGTACCTGTCTTGACGTTCCATAGTCTCACCGTCTCATCATCACTTCCCGATACGATGAACTCTGAATCACTGGATATAGCCACAGATAATAAAGAGCTAGTGTGACCACTCATGGTCTTACAGGTACCTGTCTTGACGACCCATAGTCTCACCGTCTCATCTCTACTTCCCGATACGATGAACTCTGAATCACTGGATATCGCCACAGTATATACATAACTAGTGTCACCACTCATGGTCTTACAGGTACCTGTCTTGACGTTCCATAGTCTCACCGTCTCATCATCACTTCCCGATACGATGAACTCTGAATCACTGGATATAGCCACAGATAATAAAGAGCTAGTGTGACCACTCATGGTCTTACAGGTACCTGTCTTGACGTCCCATAGTCTCACCGTCTAATATGCACTTCCCGATACGATGAACTCTGAATCACTGGATATAGCCACAGCATATACCTAATGTGTGTGACCACTCATGGTCTTACTGGTAGCTGTCTTGACGTTCCATAGTCTCACCGTCTCATCTCTACTTCCCGATACGATGAACTCTGAATCACTGGATATCGCCACAGATCATACATAACTAGTGTGACCACTCATGGTCTTACAGGTACCTGTCTTGACGTTCCATAGTCTCACCGTCTTATCTGCACTTCCTGATACGATGAACTCTGAATCACTGGATATAGCCACAGCAGATACAGAATATGTGTGACCACTCATGGTCTTACAGGTACCTGTCTTGACGACCCATAGTCTCACCGTCTCATCATAACTTCCCGATACGATGAACTCTGAATCACTGGATATAGCCACAGCAGATACATAACTAGTGTGACCACTCATGGTCTTACAGGTACCTGTCTTGACGTCGCATAGTCTCACCGTATAATCTGCACTTCCCGATACGATGAACTCTGAATCACTGGATATAGCCACAGCAGATACATAACTAGTGTGACCACTCATGGTCTTACAGGTACCTGTCTTGACGACCCATAGTCTCACCGTCTCATCATAACTTCCCGATACGATGAACTCTGAATCAGTGGAGATCGCCACAGATAATAAAGAGCTAGTGTGACCACTCATGGTCTTACAGGTACCTGTCTTGACGTCCCATAGTCTCACCGTCTCATCTCTACTTCCCGATACGATGAACTCTGAATCACTGGATATAGCCACAGCAGATACAGAATATGTGTGACCACTCATGGTCTTACAGGTACCTGTCTTGACGACCCATAGTCTCACCGTCTCATCATAACTTCCCGATACGATGAACTCTGAATCACTGGATATAGCCACAGCATATACATAACTAGTGTGACCACTCATGGTCTTACAGGTACCTGTCTTGACGTCCCATAGTCTCACCGTCTCATCTCTACTTCCCGATACGATGAACTCTGAATCACTGGATATAGCCACAGCAGATACATAACTAGTGTGACCACTCATGGTCTTACAGGTACCTGTCTTGACGACCCATAGTCTCACCGTCTCATCATAACTTCCCGATACGATGAACTCTGAATCACTGTATATAGCCACAGCAGATACATAACTAGTGTGACCACTCATGGTCTTACAGGTACCTGTCTTGACGTTCCATAGTCTCACCGTCTTATCTGCACTTCCCGATACGATGAACTCTGAATCACTGGATATAGCCACAGCAGATACAGAATATGTGTGACCACTCATGGTCTTACAGGTACCTGTCTTGACGTCCCATAGTCTCACCGTCAAATCATAACTTCCGATACGATGAACTCTGAATCACTGGATATAGCCACAGATAATAAAGAGCTAGTGTGACCACTCATGGTCTTACAGGTACCTGTCTTGACGACCCATAGTCTCACCGTCTCATCATAACTTCCCGATACGATGAACTCTGAATCACTGGAGATCGCCACAGATAATAAAGAGCTAGTGTGACCACTCATGGTCTTACAGGTACCTGTCTTGACGTCCCATAGTCTCACCGTCTCATCTCTACTTCCCGATACGATGAACTCTGAATCACTGGATATAGCCACAGCAGATACATAACTAGTGTGACCACTCATGGTCTTACAGGTACCTGTCTTGACGTCCCATAGTCTCACCGTCTTATCTTAACTTCCGATACGATGAACTCTGAGACACTGGATATAGCCACAGCATATACTAAACTAGTGTGACCACTCATGGTCTTACAGGTACCTGTCTTGACGTCCCATAGTCTCACCGTCTCATCTCTACTTCCCGATACGATGAACTCTGAATCACTGTATATAGCCACAGCAGATACATAACTAGTGTGACCACTCATGGTCTTACAGGTACCTGTCTTGACGTTCCATAGTCTCACCGTCTAATATGCACTTCCCGATACGATGAACTCTGAATCACTGGATATAGCCACAGCATTTACATGACTAGTGTGACCACTCATGGTCTTACAGGTACCTGTCTTGACGTTCCATAGTCTCACCGTCTTATCTGCACTTCCCGATACGATGAACTCTGAATCACTGGATATAGCCACAGCAGATACAGAATATGTGTGACCACTCATGGTCTTACAGGTACCTGTCTTGACGTCCCATAGTCTCACCGTCAAATCATAACTTCCGATACGATGAACTCTGAATCACTGGATATAGCCACAGATAATAAAGAGCTAGTGTGACCACTCATGGTCTTACAGGTACCTGTCTTGACGACCCATAGTCTCACCGTCTCATCATAACTTCCCGATACGATGAACTCTGAATCACTGGATATAGCCACAGCATTTACATGACTAGTGTGACCACTCATGGTCTTACAGGTACCTGTCTTGACGTTCCATAGTCTCACCGTCTTATCTGCACTTCCCGATACGATGAACTCTGAATCACTGGATATAGCCACAGCATATACATAACTAGTGTGACCACTCATGGTCTTACAGGTACCTGTCTTGACGTTCCATAGTCTCACCGTCTAATCTGCACTTCCCGATACGATGAACTCTGAATCACTGGATATAGCCACAGATAATAAAGAGCTAGTGTGACCACTCATGGTCTTACAGGTACCTGTCTTGACGACCCATAGTCTCACCGTCTCATCATAACTTCCCGATACGATGAACTCTGAATCACTGGAGATCGCCACAGATAATAAAGAGCTAGTGTGACCACTCATGGTCTTACAGGTACCTGTCTTGACGTCCCATAGTCTCACCGTCTCATCTCTACTTCCCGATACGATGAACTCTGAATCACTGGATATAGCCACAGCAGATACATAACTAGTGTGACCACTCATGGTCTTACAGGTACCTGTCTTGACGTCCCATAGTCTCACCGTCTTATCTTAACTTCCGATACGATGAACTCTGAGACACTGGATATAGCCACAGCATATACTAAACTAGTGTGACCACTCATGGTCTTACAGGTACCTGTCTTGACGTCCCATAGTCTCACCGTCTCATCTCTACTTCCCGATACGATGAACTCTGAATCACTGGATATAGCCACAGCAGATACATAACTAGTGTGACCACTCATGGTCTTACAGGTACCTGTCTTGACGTTCCATAGTCTCACCGTCTAATATGCACTTCCCGATACGATGAACTCTGAATCACTGGATATAGCCACAGCATTTACATGACTAGTGTGACCACTCATGGTCTTACAGGTACCTGTCTTGACGTCCCATAGTCTCACCGTCTCATCTCTACTTCCCGATACGATGAACTCTGAATCACTGGATATAGCCACAGCAGATACATAACTAGTGTGACCACTCATGGTCTTACAGGTACCTGTCTTGACGACCCATAGTCTCACCGTCTAATCATCACTTCCCGATACGATGAACTCTGAATCACTGGATATAGCCACAGATAATAAAGAGCTAGTGTGACCACTCATGGTCTTACAGGTACCTGTCTTGACGTCCCATAGTCTCACCGTCTAATCATCACTTCCCGATACGATGAACTCTGAATCACTGGATATAGCCACAGCATTTACATGACTAGTGTGACCACTCATGGTCTTACAGGTACCTGTCTTGACGTTCCATAGTCTCACCGTCTTATCTGCACTTCCCGATACGATGAACTCTGAATCACTGGAGATCGCCACAGATAATAAAGAGCTAGTGTGACCACTCATGGTCTTACTGGTAGCTGTCTTGACGTTCCATAGTCTCACCGTCTCATCATCACTTCCCGATACGATGAACTCTGAATCACTGGATATAGCCACAGCAGATACATAACTAGTGTGACCACTCATGGTCTTACAGGTACCTGTCTTGACGTCCCATAGTCTCACCGTCTCATCTCTACTTCCCGATACGATGAACTCTGAATCACTGGATATAGCCACAGCAGATACATAACTAGTGTGACCACTCATGGTCTTACAGGTACCTGTCTTGACGTTCCATAGTCTCACCGTCTCATCATCACTTCCCGATACGATGAACTCTGAATCACTGGATATAGCCACAGCAGATACATAACTAGTGTGACCACTCATGGTCTTACAGGTACCTGTCTTGACGTCCCATAGTCTCACCGTCTAATATGCACTTCCCGATACGATGAACTCTGAATCACTGGATATAGCCACAGCAGATACATAACTAGTGTGACCACTCATGGTCTTACAGGTACCTGTCTTGACGTTCCATAGTCTCACCGTCTAATATGCACTTCCCGATACGATGAACTCTGAATCACTGGATATAGCCACAGCAGATACATAACTAGTGTGACCACTCATGGTCTTACAGGTACCTGTCTTGACGACCCATAGTCTCACCGTCTCATCATAACTTCCCGATACGATGAACTCTGAATCACTGGAGATCGCCACAGATAATAAAGAGCTAGTGTGACCACTCATGGTCTTACAGGTACCTGTCTTGACGTCCCATAGTCTCACCGTCTCATCTCTACTTCCCGATACGATGAACTCTGAATCACTGGATATAGCCACAGCAGATACATAACTAGTGTGACCACTCATGGTCTTACAGGTACCTGTCTTGACGTCCCATAGTCTCACCGTCTAATATGCACTTCCCGATACGATGAACTCTGAATCACTGGATATAGCCACAGCAGATACAGAATATGTGTGACCACTCATGGTCTTACAGGTACCTGTCTTGACGTCCCATAGTCTCACCGTCTCATCTCTACTTCCCGATACGATGAACTCTGAATCACTGGATATAGCCACAGCATATACCTAATGTGTGTGACCACTCATGGTCTTACAGCTACCTGTCTTGACGTCCCATAGTCTCACCGTCTCATCATCACTTCCCGATACGATGAACTCTGAATCACTGGATATAGCCACAGCATTTACATAACTAGTGTGACCACTCATGGTCTTACAGGTACCTGTCTTGACGTCCCATAGTCTCACCGTCTTATCTTAACTTCCGATACGATGAACTCTGAGACACTGGATATAGCCACAGCATATACTAAACTAGTGTGACCACTCATGGTCTTACAGGTACCTGTCTTGACGTCCCATAGTCTCACCGTCTCATCTCTACTTCCCGATACGATGAACTCTGAATCACTGGATATAGCCACAGCAGATACATAACTAGTGTGACCACTCATGGTCTTACAGGTACCTGTCTTGACGTCCCATAGTCTCACCGTCTCATCATAACTTCCCGATACGATGAACTCTGAATCACTGGATATAGCCACAGCAGATACATAACTAGTGTGACCACTCATGGTCTTACAGGTACCTGTCTTGACGTCCCATAGTCTCACCGTCTCATCTCTACTTCCCGATACGATGAACTCTGAATCACTGGATATAGCCACAGCAGATACATAACTAGTGTGACCACTCATGGTCTTACTGGTAGCTGTCTTGACGTTCCATAGTCTCACCGTCTCATCATCACTTCCCGATACGATGAACTCTGAATCACTGGATATAGCCACAGATAATAAAGAGCTAGTGTGACCACTCATGGTCTTACAGGTACCTGTCTTGACGACCCATAGTCTCACCGTCTCATCTCTACTTCCCGATACGATGAACTCTGAATCACTGGATATCGCCACAGTATATACATAACTAGTGTCACCACTCATGGTCTTACAGGTACCTGTCTTGACGTTCCATAGTCTCACCGTCTCATCATCACTTCCCGATACGATGAACTCTGAATCACTGGATATAGCCACAGCATTTACATGACTAGTGTGACCACTCATGGTCTTACAGGTACCTGTCTTGACGTCCCATAGTCTCACCGTCTAATATGCACTTCCCGATACGATGAACTCTGAATCACTGGATATAGCCACAGCATATACCTAATGTGTGTGACCACTCATGGTCTTACTGGTAGCTGTCTTGACGTTCCATAGTCTCACCGTCTCATCTCTACTTCCCGATACGATGAACTCTGAATCACTGGATATCGCCACAGATCATACATAACTAGTGTGACCACTCATGGTCTTACAGGTACCTGTCTTGACGTTCCATAGTCTCACCGTCTTATCTGCACTTCCTGATACGATGAACTCTGAATCACTGGATATAGCCACAGCAGATACAGAATATGTGTGACCACTCATGGTCTTACAGGTACCTGTCTTGACGACCCATAGTCTCACCGTCTCATCATAACTTCCCGATACGATGAACTCTGAATCACTGGATATAGCCACAGCAGATACATAACTAGTGTGACCACTCATGGTCTTACAGGTACCTGTCTTGACGACCCATAGTCTCACCGTCTCATCATAACTTCCCGATACGATGAACTCTGAATCAGTGGAGATCGCCACAGATAATAAAGAGCTAGTGTGACCACTCATGGTCTTACAGGTACCTGTCTTGACGTCCCATAGTCTCACCGTCTCATCTCTACTTCCCGATACGATGAACTCTGAATCACTGGATATAGCCACAGCAGATACAGAATATGTGTGACCACTCATGGTCTTACAGGTACCTGTCTTGACGTTCCATAGTCTCACCGTCAAATCATAACTTCCGATACGATGAACTCTGAATCACTGGATATAGCCACAGATAATAAAGAGCTAGTGTGACCACTCATGGTCTTACAGGTACCTGTCTTGACGACCCATAGTCTCACCGTCTCATCATAACTTCCCGATACGATGAACTCTGAATCACTGGAGATCGCCACAGATAATAAAGAGCTAGTGTGACCACTCATGGTCTTACAGGTACCTGTCTTGACGTCCCATAGTCTCACCGTCTCATCTCTACTTCCCGATACGATGAACTCTGAATCACTGGATATAGCCACAGCAGATACATAACTAGTGTGACCACTCATGGTCTTACAGGTACCTGTCTTGACGTCCCATAGTCTCACCGTCTTATCTTAACTTCCGATACGATGAACTCTGAGACACTGGATATAGCCACAGCATATACTAAACTAGTGTGACCACTCATGGTCTTACAGGTACCTGTCTTGACGTCCCATAGTCTCACCGTCTCATCTCTACTTCCCGATACGATGAACTCTGAATCACTGTATATAGCCACAGCAGATACATAACTAGTGTGACCACTCATGGTCTTACAGGTACCTGTCTTGACGTTCCATAGTCTCACCGTCTAATATGCACTTCCCGATACGATGAACTCTGAATCACTGGATATAGCCACAGCATTTACATGACTAGTGTGACCACTCATGGTCTTACAGGTACCTGTCTTGACGTTCCATAGTCTCACCGTCTTATCTGCACTTCCCGATACGATGAACTCTGAATCACTGGATATAGCCACAGCAGATACAGAATATGTGTGACCACTCATGGTCTTACAGGTACCTGTCTTGACGTCCCATAGTCTCACCGTCAAATCATAACTTCCGATACGATGAACTCTGAATCACTGGATATAGCCACAGATAATAAAGAGCTAGTGTGACCACTCATGGTCTTACAGGTACCTGTCTTGACGACCCATAGTCTCACCGTCTCATCATAACTTCCCGATACGATGAACTCTGAATCACTGGATATAGCCACAGCATTTACATGACTAGTGTGACCACTCATGGTCTTACAGGTACCTGTCTTGACGTTCCATAGTCTCACCGTCTTATCTGCACTTCCCGATACGATGAACTCTGAATCACTGGATATAGCCACAGCATATACATAACTAGTGTGACCACTCATGGTCTTACAGGTACCTGTCTTGACGTTCCATAGTCTCACCGTCTAATCTGCACTTCCCGATACGATGAACTCTGAATCACTGGATATAGCCACAGATAATAAAGAGCTAGTGTGACCACTCATGGTCTTACAGGTACCTGTCTTGACGACCCATAGTCTCACCGTCTCATCATAACTTCCCGATACGATGAACTCTGAATCACTGGAGATCGCCACAGATAATAAAGAGCTAGTGTGACCACTCATGGTCTTACAGGTACCTGTCTTGACGTCCCATAGTCTCACCGTCTCATCTCTACTTCCCGATACGATGAACTCTGAATCACTGGATATAGCCACAGCAGATACATAACTAGTGTGACCACTCATGGTCTTACAGGTACCTGTCTTGACGTCCCATAGTCTCACCGTCTTATCTTAACTTCCGATACGATGAACTCTGAGACACTGGATATAGCCACAGCATATACTAAACTAGTGTGACCACTCATGGTCTTACAGGTACCTGTCTTGACGTCCCATAGTCTCACCGTCTCATCTCTACTTCCCGATACGATGAACTCTGAATCACTGGATATAGCCACAGCAGATACATAACTAGTGTGACCACTCATGGTCTTACAGGTACCTGTCTTGACGTTCCATAGTCTCACCGTCTAATATGCACTTCCCGATACGATGAACTCTGAATCACTGGATATAGCCACAGCATTTACATGACTAGTGTGACCACTCATGGTCTTACAGGTACCTGTCTTGACGTCCCATAGTCTCACCGTCTCATCTCTACTTCCCGATACGATGAACTCTGAATCACTGGATATAGCCACAGCAGATACATAACTAGTGTGACCACTCATGGTCTTACAGGTACCTGTCTTGACGACCCATAGTCTCACCGTCTAATCATCACTTCCCGATACGATGAACTCTGAATCACTGGATATAGCCACAGATAATAAAGAGCTAGTGTGACCACTCATGGTCTTACAGGTACCTGTCTTGACGTCCCATAGTCTCACCGTCTAATCATCACTTCCCGATACGATGAACTCTGAATCACTGGATATAGCCACAGCAGATACATAACTAGTGTGACCACTCATGGTCTTACAGGTACCTGTCTTGACGACCCATAGTCTCACCGTCTCATCTCTACTTCCCGATACGATGAACTCTGAATCACTGGATATAGCCACAGCAGATACATAACTAGTGTGACCACTCATGGTCTTACTGGTAGCTGTCTTGACGTTCCATAGTCTCACCGTCTCATCATCACTTCCCGATACGATGAACTCTGAATCACTGGATATAGCCACAGCAGATACATAACTAGTGTGACCACTCATGGTCTTACAGGTACCTGTCTTGACGTCCCATAGTCTCACCGTCTCATCTCTACTTCCCGATACGATGAACTCTGAATCACTGGATATAGCCACAGCAGATACATAACTAGTGTGACCACTCATGGTCTTACAGGTACCTGTCTTGACGTTCCATAGTCTCACCGTCTCATCATCACTTCCCGATACGATGAACTCTGAATCACTGGATATAGCCACAGCAGATACATAACTAGTGTGACCACTCATGGTCTTACAGGTACCTGTCTTGACGTCCCATAGTCTCACCGTCTAATATGCACTTCCCGATACGATGAACTCTGAATCACTGGATATAGCCACAGCAGATACATAACTAGTGTGACCACTCATGGTCTTACAGGTACCTGTCTTGACGTTCCATAGTCTCACCGTCTAATATGCACTTCCCGATACGATGAACTCTGAATCACTGGATATAGCCACAGCAGATACATAACTAGTGTGACCACTCATGGTCTTACAGGTACCTGTCTTGACGACCCATAGTCTCACCGTCTCATCATAACTTCCCGATACGATGAACTCTGAATCACTGGAGATCGCCACAGATAATAAAGAGCTAGTGTGACCACTCATGGTCTTACAGGTACCTGTCTTGACGTCCCATAGTCTCACCGTCTCATCTCTACTTCCCGATACGATGAACTCTGAATCACTGGATATAGCCACAGCAGATACATAACTAGTGTGACCACTCATGGTCTTACAGGTACCTGTCTTGACGTCCCATAGTCTCACCGTCTAATATGCACTTCCCGATACGATGAACTCTGAATCACTGGATATAGCCACAGCAGATACAGAATATGTGTGACCACTCATGGTCTTACAGGTACCTGTCTTGACGTCCCATAGTCTCACCGTCTCATCTCTACTTCCCGATACGATGAACTCTGAATCACTGGATATAGCCACAGCATATACCTAATGTGTGTGACCACTCATGGTCTTACAGCTACCTGTCTTGACGTCCCATAGTCTCACCGTCTCATCATCACTTCCCGATACGATGAACTCTGAATCACTGGATATAGCCACAGCATTTACATGACTAGTGTGACCACTCATGGTCTTACAGGTACCTGTCTTGACGTCCCATAGTCTCACCGTCTAATCATCACTTCCCGATACGATGAACTCTGAATCACTGGATATAGCCACAGCAGATACATAACTAGTGTGACCACTCATGGTCTTACAGGTACCTGTCTTGACGACCCATAGTCTCACCGTCTAATCATCACTTCCCGATACGATGAACTCTGAATCACTGGATATAGCCACAGCATATACATAACCTGTGTGACCACTCATGGTCTTACAGGTACCTGTCTTGACGTCCCATAGTCTCACCGTCTCATCATAACTTCCCGATACGATGAACTCTGAATCACTGGATATAGCCACAGCAGATACATAACTAGTGTGACCACTCATGGTCTTACAGGTACCTGTCTTGACGTCCCATAGTCTCACCGTCTCATCTCTACTTCCCGATACGATGAACTCTGAATCACTGGATATAGCCACAGCAGATACATAACTAGTGTGACCACTCATGGTCTTACTGGTAGCTGTCTTGACGTTCCATAGTCTCACCGTCTCATCATCACTTCCCGATACGATGAACTCTGAATCACTGGATATAGCCACAGATAATAAAGAGCTAGTGTGACCACTCATGGTCTTACAGGTACCTGTCTTGACGACCCATAGTCTCACCGTCTCATCTCTACTTCCCGATACGATGAACTCTGAATCACTGGATATCGCCACAGTATATACATAACTAGTGTCACCACTCATGGTCTTACAGGTACCTGTCTTGACGTTCCATAGTCTCACCGTCTCATCATCACTTCCCGATACGATGAACTCTGAATCACTGGATATAGCCACAGCATTTACATGACTAGTGTGACCACTCATGGTCTTACAGGTACCTGTCTTGACGTCCCATAGTCTCACCGTCTAATATGCACTTCCCGATACGATGAACTCTGAATCACTGGATATAGCCACAGCATATACCTAATGTGTGTGACCACTCATGGTCTTACTGGTAGCTGTCTTGACGTTCCATAGTCTCACCGTCTCATCTCTACTTCCCGATACGATGAACTCTGAATCACTGGATATCGCCACAGATCATACATAACTAGTGTGACCACTCATGGTCTTACAGGTACCTGTCTTGACGTTCCATAGTCTCACCGTCTTATCTGCACTTCCTGATACGATGAACTCTGAATCACTGGATATAGCCACAGCAGATACAGAATATGTGTGACCACTCATGGTCTTACAGGTACCTGTCTTGACGACCCATAGTCTCACCGTCTCATCATAACTTCCCGATACGATGAACTCTGAATCACTGGATATCGCCACAGTATATACATAACTAGTGTGACCACTCATGGTCTTACAGGTACCTGTCTTGACGTCCCATAGTCTCACCGTCAAATCTGAACTTCCCGATACGATGAACTCTGAATCACTGGAGATCGCCACAGATAATAAAGAGCTAGTGTGACCACTCATGGTCTTACAGGTACCTGTCTTGACGACCCATAGTCTCACCGTCTCATCATCACTTCCCGATACGATGAACTCTGAATCACTGGAGATCGCCACAGATAATAAAGAGCTAGTGTGACCACTCATGGTCTTACAGGTACCTGTCTTGACGACCCATAGTCTCACCGTCTCATCATCACTTCCCGATACGATGAACTCTAAATCACTGGATATAGCCACAGCAGATACATAACCTGTGTGACCACTCATGGTCTTACTGTTAGCTGTCTTGACGTTCCATAGTCTCACCGTCTCATCATCACTTCCCGATACGATGAACTCTAAATCACTGGATATAGCCACAGCAGATACATAACCTGTGTGACCACTCATGGTCTTACTGTTAGCTGTCTTGACGTTCCATAGTCTCACCGTCTCATCTCTACTTCCCGATACGATGAACTCTGAATCACTGGATATAGCCACAGATGATACATAACTAGTGTGACCACTCATGGTCTTACAGGTACCTGTCTTGACGACCCATAGTCTCACCGTCTCATCATCACTTCCCGATACGATGAACTCTGAATCACTGGATATCGCCACAGTATATACATAACTAGTGTGACCACTCATGGTCTTACAGGTACCTGTCTTGACGTCCCATAGTCTCACCGTCAAATCTGAACTTCCCGATACGATGAACTCTGAATCACTGGAGATCGCCACAGATAATAAAGAGCTAGTGTGACCACTCATGGTCTTACAGGTACCTGTCTTGACGACCCATAGTCTCACCGTCTCATCTCTACTTCCCGATACGATGAACTCTGAATCACTGGATATCGCCACAGTATATACATAACTAGTGTGACCACTCATGGTCTTACAGGTACCTGTCTTGACGTCCCATAGTCTCACCGTCAAATCTGAACTTCCCGATACGATGAACTCTGAATCACTGGAGATCGCCACAGATAATAAAGAGCTAGTGTGACCACTCATGGTCTTACAGGTACCTGTCTTGACGACCCATAGTCTCACCGTCTCATCATCACTTCCCGATACGATGAACTCTGAATCACTGGAGATCGCCACAGATAATAAAGAGCTAGTGTGACCACTCATGGTCTTACAGGTACCTGTCTTGACGACCCATAGTCTCACCGTCTCATCATCACTTCCCGATACGATGAACTCTAAATCACTGGATATAGCCACAGCAGATACATAACCTGTGTGACCACTCATGGTCTTACTGTTAGCTGTCTTGACGTTCCATAGTCTCACCGTCTCATCATCACTTCCCGATACGATGAACTCTAAATCACTGGATATAGCCACAGCAGATACATAACCTGTGTGACCACTCATGGTCTTACTGTTAGCTGTCTTGACGTTCCATAGTCTCACCGTCTCATCTCTACTTCCCGATACGATGAACTCTGAATCACTGGATATAGCCACAGATGATACATAACTAGTGTGACCACTCATGGTCTTACAGGTACCTGTCTTGACGACCCATAGTCTCACCGTCTCATCATCACTTCCCGATACGATGAACTCTGAATCACTGGATATCGCCACAGTATATACATAACTAGTGTGACCACTCATGGTCTTACAGGTACCTGTCTTGACGACCCATAGTCTCACCGTCTAATCATCACTTCCCGATACGATGAACTCTGAATCACTGGATATAGCCACAGCATATACATAACCTGTGTGACCACTCATGGTCTTACAGGTACCTGTCTTGACGTCCCATAGTCTCACCGTCTCATCATAACTTCCCGATACGATGAACTCTGAATCACTGGATATAGCCACAGCAGATACATAACTAGTGTGACCACTCATGGTCTTACAGGTACCTGTCTTGACGTCCCATAGTCTCACCGTCTCATCTCTACTTCCCGATACGATGAACTCTGAATCACTGGATATAGCCACAGCAGATACATAACTAGTGTGACCACTCATGGTCTTACTGGTAGCTGTCTTGACGTTCCATAGTCTCACCGTCTCATCATCACTTCCCGATACGATGAACTCTGAATCACTGGATATAGCCACAGCAGATACATAACTAGTGTGACCACTCATGGTCTTACAGGTACCTGTCTTGACGTCCCATAGTCTCACCGTCTCATCTCTACTTCCCGATACGATGAACTCTGAATCACTGGATATAGCCACAGCAGATACATAACTAGTGTGACCACTCATGGTCTTACAGGTACCTGTCTTGACGTTCCATAGTCTCACCGTCTCATCATCACTTCCCGATACGATGAACTCTGAATCACTGGATATAGCCACAGCATTTACATGACTAGTGTGACCACTCATGGTCTTACAGGTACCTGTCTTGACGTCCCATAGTCTCACCGTCTAATATGCACTTCCCGATACGATGAACTCTGAATCACTGGATATAGCCACAGCATATACCTAATGTGTGTGACCACTCATGGTCTTACAGGTACCTGTCTTGACGTCCCATAGTCTCACCGTCTCATCATCACTTCCCGATACGATGAACTCTGAATCACTGGATATAGCCACAGCAGATACATAACTAGTGTGACCACTCATGGTCTTACAGGTACCTGTCTTGACGACCCATAGTCTCACCGTCTCATCATAACTTCCCGATACGATGAACTCTGAATCACTGGAGATCGCCACAGATAATAAAGAGCTAGTGTGACCACTCATGGTCTTACAGGTACCTGTCTTGACGACCCATAGTCTCACCGTCTCATCTCTACTTCCCGATACGATGAACTCTGAATCACTGGATATCGCCACAGTATATACATAACTAGTGTGACCACTCATGGTCTTACAGGTACCTGTCTTGACGTCCCATAGTCTCACCGTCAAATCTGAACTTCCCGATACGATGAACTCTGAATCACTGGAGATCGCCACAGATAATAAAGAGCTAGTGTGACCACTCATGGTCTTACAGGTACCTGTCTTGACGACCCATAGTCTCACCGTCTCATCATCACTTCCCGATACGATGAACTCTGAATCACTGGAGATCGCCACAGATAATAAAGAGCTAGTGTGACCACTCATGGTCTTACAGGTACCTGTCTTGACGACCCATAGTCTCACCGTCTCATCATCACTTCCCGATACGATGAACTCTAAATCACTGGATATAGCCACAGCAGATACATAACCTGTGTGACCACTCATGGTCTTACTGTTAGCTGTCTTGACGTTCCATAGTCTCACCGTCTCATCATCACTTCCCGATACGATGAACTCTAAATCACTGGATATAGCCACAGCAGATACATAACCTGTGTGACCACTCATGGTCTTACTGTTAGCTGTCTTGACGTTCCATAGTCTCACCGTCTCATCTCTACTTCCCGATACGATGAACTCTGAATCACTGGATATAGCCACAGATGATACATAACTAGTGTGACCACTCATGGTCTTACAGGTACCTGTCTTGACGACCCATAGTCTCACCGTCTCATCATCACTTCCCGATACGATGAACTCTGAATCACTGGATATCGCCACAGTATATACATAACTAGTGTGACCACTCATGGTCTTACAGGTACCTGTCTTGACGTCCCATAGTCTCACCGTCAAATCTGAACTTCCCGATACGATGAACTCTGAATCACTGGAGATCGCCACAGATAATAAAGAGCTAGTGTGACCACTCATGGTCTTACAGGTACCTGTCTTGACGACCCATAGTCTCACCGTCTCATCTCTACTTCCCGATACGATGAACTCTGAATCACTGGATATCGCCACAGTATATACATAACTAGTGTGACCACTCATGGTCTTACAGGTACCTGTCTTGACGACCCATAGTCTCACCGTCTCATCTCTACTTCCCGATACGATGAACTCTGAATCACTGGATATCGCCACAGTATATACATAACTAGTGTGACCACTCATGGTCTTACAGGTACCTGTCTTGACGTCCCATAGTCTCACCGTCTCATCATCACTTCCCGATACGATGAACTCTGAATCACTGGAGATCGCCACAGATAATAAAGAGCTAGTGTGACCACTCATGGTCTTACAGGTACCTGTCTTGACGACCCATAGTCTCACCGTCTCATCATCACTTCCCGATACGATGAACTCTAAATCACTGGATATAGCCACAGCAGATACATAACCTGTGTGACCACTCATGGTCTTACTGTTAGCTGTCTTGACGTTCCATAGTCTCACCGTCTCATCATCACTTCCCGATACGATGAACTCTAAATCACTGGATATAGCCACAGCAGATACATAACCTGTGTGACCACTCATGGTCTTACTGTTAGCTGTCTTGACGTTCCATAGTCTCACCGTCTCATCTCTACTTCCCGATACGATGAACTCTGAATCACTGGATATAGCCACAGATGATACATAACTAGTGTGACCACTCATGGTCTTACAGGTACCTGTCTTGACGACCCATAGTCTCACCGTCTCATCATCACTTCCCGATACGATGAACTCTGAATCACTGGATATCGCCACAGTATATACATAACTAGTGTGACCACTCATGGTCTTACAGGTACCTGTCTTGACGTCCCATAGTCTCACCGTCAAATCTGAACTTCCCGATACGATGAACTCTGAATCACTGGATATAGCCACAGCAGATACATAACTAGTGTGACCACTCATGGTCTTACAGGTACCTGTCTTGACGTTCCATAGTCTCACCGTCTCATCATCACTTCCCGATACGATGAACTCTGAATCACTGGATATAGCCACAGCAGATACATAACTAGTGTGACCACTCATGGTCTTACAGGTACCTGTCTTGACGTCCCATAGTCTCACCGTCAAATCTGAACTTCCCGATACGATGAACTCTGAATCACTGGATATAGCCACAGCAGATACATAACTAGTGTGACCACTCATGGTCTTACTGGTAGCTGTCTTGACGTTCCATAGTCTCACCGTCTCATCATCACTTCCCGATACGATGAACTCTGAATCACTGGATATAGCCACAGCAGATACATAACTAGTGTGACCACTCATGGTCTTACAGGTACCTGTCTTGACGTCCCATAGTCTCACCGTCTCATCTCTACTTCCCGATACGATGAACTCTGAATCACTGGATATAGCCACAGCAGATACATAACTAGTGTGACCACTCATGGTCTTACAGGTACCTGTCTTGACGTTCCATAGTCTCACCGTCTCATCATCACTTCCCGATACGATGAACTCTGAATCACTGGATATAGCCACAGCATTTACATGACTAGTGTGACCACTCATGGTCTTACAGGTACCTGTCTTGACGTCCCATAGTCTCACCGTCTAATATGCACTTCCCGATACGATGAACTCTGAATCACTGGATATAGCCACAGCATATACCTAATGTGTGTGACCACTCATGGTCTTACAGGTACCTGTCTTGACGTCCCATAGTCTCACCGTCTCATCATCACTTCCCGATACGATGAACTCTGAATCACTGGATATAGCCACAGCAGATACATAACTAGTGTGACCACTCATGGTCTTACAGGTACCTGTCTTGACGACCCATAGTCTCACCGTCTCATCATAACTTCCCGATACGATGAACTCTGAATCACTGGAGATCGCCACAGATAATAAAGAGCTAGTGTGACCACTCATGGTCTTACAGGTACCTGTCTTGACGACCCATAGTCTCACCGTCTCATCTCTACTTCCCGATACGATGAACTCTGAATCACTGGATATCGCCACAGTATATACATAACTAGTGTGACCACTCATGGTCTTACAGGTACCTGTCTTGACGTCCCATAGTCTCACCGTCAAATCTGAACTTCCCGATACGATGAACTCTGAATCACTGGAGATCGCCACAGATAATAAAGAGCTAGTGTGACCACTCATGGTCTTACAGGTACCTGTCTTGACGACCCATAGTCTCACCGTCTCATCATCACTTCCCGATACGATGAACTCTGAATCACTGTAGATCGCCACAGCAGATACATAACTAGTGTGACCACTCATGGTCTTACAGGTACCTGTCTTGACGTTCCATAGTCTCACCGTCTTATCTGCACTTCCCGATACGATGAACTCTGAATCACTGGAGATCGCCACAGATAATAAAGAGCTAGTGTGACCACTCATGGTCTTACAGGTACCTGTCTTGACGTCCCATAGTCTCACCGTCTCATCTCTACTTCCCGATACGATGAACTCTGAATCACTGGAGATCGCCACAGATAATAAAGAGCTAGTGTGACCACTCATGGTCTTACAGGTACCTGTCTTGACGACCCATAGTCTCACCGTCTCATCATCACTTCCCGATACGATGAACTCTGAATCACTGGATATAGCCACAGCAGATACATAACCTGTGTGACCACTCATGGTCTTACAGGTACCTGTCTTGACGACCCATAGTCTCACCGTCTCATCATCACTTCCCGATACGATGAACTCTGAATCACTGGATATCGCCACAGCAGATACATAACTAGTGTGACCACTCATGGTCTTACAGGTACCTGTCTTGACGTTCCATAGTCTCACCGTCTTATCTGCACTTCCCGATACGATGAACTCTGAATCACTGGATATAGCCACAGCAGATACATAACTAGTGTGACCACTCATGGTCTTACAGGTACCTGTCTTGACGTCCCATAGTCTCACCGTCTCATCTGCACTTCCCGATACGATGAACTCTGAATCACTGGATATAGCCACAGCATATACATAACTAGTGTGACCACTCATGGTCTTACAGGTACCTGTCTTGACGTCGCATAGTCTCACCGTATAATCTGCACTTCCCGATACGATGAACTCTGAATCACTGGATATAGCCACAGCAGATACATAACTAGTGTGACCACTCATGGTCTTACAGGTACCTGTCTTGACGTCCCATAGTCTCACCGTCTCATCTGCACTTCCCGATACGATGAACTCTGAATCACTGGATATAGCCACAGCATATACATAACTAGTGTGACCACTCATGGTCTTACAGGTACCTGTCTTGACGTCGCATAGTCTCACCGTCTAATATGCACTTCCCGATACGATGAACTCTGAATCACTGGATATAGCCACAGCAGATACCTAATGTGTGTGACCACTCATGGTCTTACAGGTACCTGTCTTGACGTCCCATAGTCTCACCGTCTCATCATCACTTCCCGATACGATGAACTCTGAATCACTGGATATAGCCACAGCAGATACATAACTAGTGTGACCACTCATGGTCTTACAGGTACCTGTCTTGACGACCCATAGTCTCACCGTCTCATCATAACTTCCCGATACGATGAACTCTGAATCACTGGATATAGCCACAGCATATACATAACTAGTGTGACCACTCATGGTCTTACAGGTACCTGTCTTGACGACCCATAGTCTCACCGTCTTATCTGCACTTCCCGATACGATGAACTCTGAATCACTGGATATAGCCACAGCATATACATAACTAGTGTGACCACTCATGGTCTTACAGGTACCTGTCTTGACGTCCCATAGTCTCACCGTCTCATCTGCACTTCCCGATACGATGAACTCTGAATCACTGGATATAGCCACAGCAGATACATAACTAGTGTGACCACTCATGGTCTTACAGGTACCTGTCTTGACGTCGCATAGTCTCACCGTATAATCTGCACTTCCCGATACGATGAACTCTGAATCACTGGATATAGCCACAGCAGATACATAACTAGTGTGACCACTCATGGTCTTACAGGTACCTGTCTTGACGTTCCATAGTCTCACCGTCTAATCTGCACTTCCCGATACGATGAACTCTGAATCACTGGATATAGCCACAGCATATACATAACTAGTGTGACCACTCATGGTCTTACAGGTACCTGTCTTGACGTTCCATAGTCTCACCGTCTAATATGCACTTCCCGATACGATGAACTCTGAATCACTGGATATAGCCACAGCATATACATAACTAGTGTGACCACTCATGGTCTTACAGGTACCTGTCTTGACGTTCCATAGTCTCACCGTCTAATATGCACTTCCCGATACGATGAACTCTGAATCACTGGATATAGCCACAGCAGATACAGAATATGTGTGACCACTCATGGTCTTACAGGTACCTGTCTTGACGACCCATAGTCTCACCGTCTCATCATCACTTCCCGATACGATGAACTCTGAATCACTGGATATAGCCACAGCATATACAGAATCTGTGTGACCACTTATGGTCTTACAGGTACCTGTCTTGACGTCCCATAGTCTCACCGTCTCATCTCTACTTCCCGATACGATGAACTCTGAATCACTGGATATCGCCACAGATCATACATAACTAGTGTGACCACTCATGGTCTTACAGGTACCTGTCTTGACGTCCCATAGTCTCACCGTCTCATCTCTACTTCCCGATACGATGAACTCTGAATCACTGGATATCGCCACAGCAGATACATAACTAGTGTGACCACTCATGGTCTTACAGGTACCTGTCTTGACGACCCATAGTCTCACCGTCTCATCATAACTTCCCGATACGATGAACTCTGAATCACTGGATATAGCCACAGCATATACATAACTAGTGTGACCACTCATGGTCTTACAGGTACCTGTCTTGACGACCCATAGTCTCACCGTCTTATCTGCACTTCCCGATACGATGAACTCTGAATCACTGGATATAGCCACAGCATATACATAACTAGTGTGACCACTCATGGTCTTACAGGTACCTGTCTTGACGTCCCATAGTCTCACCGTCTCATCTGCACTTCCCGATACGATGAACTCTGAATCACTGGATATAGCCACAGCATATACATAACTAGTGTGACCACTCATGGTCTTACAGGTACCTGTCTTGACGTCGCATAGTCTCACCGTATAATCTGCACTTCCCGATACGATGAACTCTGAATCACTGGATATAGCCACAGCAGATACATAACTAGTGTGACCACTCATGGTCTTACAGGTACCTGTCTTGACGTTCCATAGTCTCACCGTCTAATCTGCACTTCCCGATACGATGAACTCTGAATCACTGGATATAGCCACAGCATATACATAACTAGTGTGACCACTCATGGTCTTACAGGTACCTGTCTTGACGTTCCATAGTCTCACCGTCTAATATGCACTTCCCGATACGATGAACTCTGAATCACTGGATATAGCCACAGCATATACATAACTAGTGTGACCACTCATGGTCTTACAGGTACCTGTCTTGACGTTCCATAGTCTCACCGTCTAATATGCACTTCCCGATACGATGAACTCTGAATCACTGGATATAGCCACAGCAGATACAGAATATGTGTGACCACTCATGGTCTTACAGGTACCTGTCTTGACGACCCATAGTCTCACCGTCTCATCATCACTTCCCGATACGATGAACTCTGAATCACTGGATATAGCCACAGCATATACAGAATCTGTGTGACCACTTATGGTCTTACAGGTACCTGTCTTGACGTCCCATAGTCTCACCGTCTCATCTCTACTTCCCGATACGATGAACTCTGAATCACTGGATATCGCCACAGATCATACATAACTAGTGTGACCACTCATGGTCTTACAGGTACCTGTCTTGACGTCCCATAGTCTCACCGTCTCATCTCTACTTCCCGATACGATGAACTCTGAATCACTGGATATCGCCACAGCAGATACATAACTAGTGTGACCACTCATGGTCTTACAGGTACCTGTCTTGACGTTCCATAGTCTCACCGTCTTATCTGCACTTCCCGATACGATGAACTCTGAATCACTGGATATAGCCACAGCATATACATAACTAGTGTGACCACTCATGGTCTTACAGGTACCTGTCTTGACGTCCCATAGTCTCACCGTCTCATCTGCACTTCCCGATACGATGAACTCTGAATCACTGGATATAGCCACAGCATATACATAACTAGTGTGACCACTCATGGTCTTACAGGTACCTGTCTTGACGTCGCATAGTCTCACCGTATAATCTGCACTTCCCGATACGATGAACTCTGAATCACTGGATATAGCCACAGCAGATACATAACTAGTGTGACCACTCATGGTCTTACAGGTACCTGTCTTGACGTTCCATAGTCTCACCGTCTAATATGCACTTCCCGATACGATGAACTCTGAATCACTGGATATAGCCACAGCATTTACATGACTAGTGTGACCACTCATGGTCTTACAGGTACCTGTCTTGACGACCCATAGTCTCACCGTCTCATCTCTACTTCCCGATACGATGAACTCTGAATCACTGGATATAGCCACAGCAGATACATAACTAGTGTGACCACTCATGGTCTTACAGGTACCTGTCTTGACGTTCCATAGTCTCACCGTCTCATCATCACTTCCCGATACGATGAACTCTGAATCACTGGATATAGCCACAGCATATACATAACTAGTGTGACCACTCATGGTCTTACAGGTACCTGTCTTGACGTCCCATAGTCTCACCGTCTCATCTCTACTTCCCGATACGATGAACTCTGAATCACTGTAGATCGCCACAGCAGATACATAACTAGTGTGACCACTCATGGTCTTACAGGTACCTGTCTTGACGTTCCATAGTCTCACCGTCTTATCTGCACTTCCCGATACGATGAACTCTGAATCACTGGAGATCGCCACAGATAATAAAGAGCTAGTGTGACCACTCATGGTCTTACAGGTACCTGTCTTGACGTCCCATAGTCTCACCGTCTCATCTCTACTTCCCGATACGATGAACTCTGAATCACTGGAGATCGCCACAGATAATAAAGAGCTAGTGTGACCACTCATGGTCTTACAGGTACCTGTCTTGACGACCCATAGTCTCACCGTCTCATCATCACTTCCCGATACGATGAACTCTGAATCACTGGATATAGCCACAGCAGATACATAACCTGTGTGACCACTCATGGTCTTACAGGTACCTGTCTTGACGACCCATAGTCTCACCGTCTCATCATAACTTCCCGATACGATGAACTCTGAATCACTGGATATAGCCACAGATCATACATAACTAGTGTGACCACTCATGGTCTTACAGGTACCTGTCTTGACGTTCCATAGTCTCACCGTCTTATCTGCACTTCCCGATACGATGAACTCTGAATCACTGGATATAGCCACAGCATATACATAACTAGTGTGACCACTCATGGTCTTACAGGTACCTGTCTTGACGTTCCATAGTCTCACCGTCTAATCTGCACTTCCCGATACGATGAACTCTGAATCACTGGATATAGCCACAGCAGATACATAACTAGTGTGACCACTCATGGTCTTACAGGTACCTGTCTTGACGTTCCATAGTCTCACCGTCTTATCTGCACTTCCCGATACGATGAACTCTGAATCACTGGAGATCGCCACAGATAATAAAGAGCTAGTGTGACCACTCATGGTCTTACAGGTACCTGTCTTGACGTCCCATAGTCTCACCGTCTCATCTGCACTTCCCGATACGATGAACTCTGAATCACTGGATATAGCCACAGCATATACATAACTAGTGTGACCACTCATGGTCTTACAGGTACCTGTCTTGACGTCGCATAGTCTCACCGTATAATCTGCACTTCCCGATACGATGAACTCTGAATCACTGGATATAGCCACAGCATATACAGAATCTGTGTGACCACTCATGGTCTTACAGGTACCTGTCTTGACGTCGCATAGTCTCACCGTCTTATCTGCACTTCCCGATACGATGAACTCTGAATCACTGGATATAGCCACAGCATATACATAACTAGTGTGACCACTCATGGTCTTACAGGTACCTGTCTTGACGTCGCATAGTCTCACCGTCTTATCATCACTTCCCGATACGATGAACTCTGAATCACTGGATATAGCCACAGCATATACATAACTAGTGTGACCACTCATGGTCTTACAGGTACCTGTCTTGACGTCCCATAGTCTCACCGTCTTATCTGCACTTCCCGATACGATGAACTCTGAATCACTGGATATAGCCACAGCAGATACATAACTAGTGTGACCACTCATGGTCTTACAGGTACCTGTCTTGACGTTCCATAGTCTCACCGTCAAATCTGAACTTCCCGATACGATGAACTCTGAATCACTGGATATAGCCACAGCAGATACATAACTAGTGTGACCACTCATGGTCTTACAGGTACCTGTCTTGACGACCCATAGTCTCACCGTCTCATCATCACTTCCCGATACGATGAACTCTGAATCACTGGATATAGCCACAGCATATACATAACTAGTGTGACCACTCATGGTCTTACAGGTACCTGTCTTGACGACCCATAGTCTCACCGTCTAATCATCACTTCCCGATACGATGAACTCTGAATCACTGGATATAGCCACAGCATATACATAACTAGTGTGACCACTCATGGTCTTACAGGTACCTGTCTTGACGTCCCATAGTCTCACCGTCTAATCATCACTTCCCGATACGATGAACTCTGAATCACTGGATATAGCCACAGCAGATACATAACTAGTGTGACCACTCATGGTCTTACAGGTACCTGTCTTGACGACCCATAGTCTCACCGTCTCATCTCTACTTCCCGATACGATGAACTCTGAATCACTGGATATAGCCACAGCAGATACATAACTAGTGTGACCACTCATGGTCTTACTGGTAGCTGTCTTGACGTTCCATAGTCTCACCGTCTCATCATCACTTCCCGATACGATGAACTCTGAATCACTGGATATAGCCACAGCAGATACATAACTAGTGTGACCACTCATGGTCTTACAGGTACCTGTCTTGACGTCCCATAGTCTCACCGTCTCATCTCTACTTCCCGATACGATGAACTCTGAATCACTGGATATAGCCACAGCAGATACATAACTAGTGTGACCACTCATGGTCTTACAGGTACCTGTCTTGACGTTCCATAGTCTCACCGTCTCATCATCACTTCCCGATACGATGAACTCTGAATCACTGGATATAGCCACAGCAGATACATAACTAGTGTGACCACTCATGGTCTTACAGGTACCTGTCTTGACGTCCCATAGTCTCACCGTCTAATATGCACTTCCCGATACGATGAACTCTGAATCACTGGATATAGCCACAGCAGATACATAACTAGTGTGACCACTCATGGTCTTACAGGTACCTGTCTTGACGTTCCATAGTCTCACCGTCTAATATGCACTTCCCGATACGATGAACTCTGAATCACTGGATATAGCCACAGCAGATACATAACTAGTGTGACCACTCATGGTCTTACAGGTACCTGTCTTGACGTCCCATAGTCTCACCGTCTTATCTGCACTTCCCGATACGATGAACTCTGAATCACTGGATATAGCCACAGCATATACATAACTAGTGTGACCACTCATGGTCTTACAGGTACCTGTCTTGACGTTCCATAGTCTCACCGTCTAATCTGCACTTCCCGATACGATGAACTCTGAATCACTGGATATCGCCACAGCAGATACATAACTAGTGTGACCACTCATGGTCTTACAGGTACCTGTCTTGACGTTCCATAGTCTCACCGTCTAATCTGCACTTCCCGATACGATGAACTCTGAATCACTGGATATAGCCACAGCATATACATAACTAGTGTGACCACTCATGGTCTTACTGGTACCTGTCTTGACGTTCCATAGTCTCACCGTCTAATCTGCACTTCCCGATACGATGAACTCTGAATCACTGGATATAGCCACAGCATATACATAACTAGTGTGACCACTCATGGTCTTACAGGTACCTGTCTTGACGTTCCATAGTCTCACCGTCTAATCTGCACTTCCCGATACGATGAACTCTGAATCACTGGATATAGCCACAGCAGATACATAACTAGTGTGACCACTCATGGTCTTACAGGTACCTGTCTTGACGTTCCATAGTCTCACCGTCTCATCATCACTTCCCGATACGATGAACTCTGAATCACTGGATATAGCCACAGCATTTACATGACTAGTGTGACCACTCATGGTCTTACAGGTACCTGTCTTGACGTCCCATAGTCTCACCGTCTAATATGCACTTCCCGATACGATGAACTCTGAATCACTGGATATAGCCACAGCATATACCTAATGTGTGTGACCACTCATGGTCTTACAGGTACCTGTCTTGACGTCCCATAGTCTCACCGTCTCATCATCACTTCCCGATACGATGAACTCTGAATCACTGGATATAGCCACAGCAGATACATAACTAGTGTGACCACTCATGGTCTTACAGGTACCTGTCTTGACGACCCATAGTCTCACCGTCTCATCATAACTTCCCGATACGATGAACTCTGAATCACTGGAGATCGCCACAGATAATAAAGAGCTAGTGTGACCACTCATGGTCTTACAGGTACCTGTCTTGACGACCCATAGTCTCACCGTCTCATCTCTACTTCCCGATACGATGAACTCTGAATCACTGGATATAGCCACAGCAGATACATAACTAGTGTGACCACTCATGGTCTTACAGGTACCTGTCTTGACGTCCCATAGTCTCACCGTCTTATCTGCACTTCCCGATACGATGAACTCTGAATCACTGGATATAGCCACAGCAGATACATAACTAGTGTGACCACTCATGGTCTTACAGGTACCTGTCTTGACGTTCCATAGTCTCACCGTCTAATCTGCACTTCCCGATACGATGAACTCTGAATCACTGGATATCGCCACAGCAGATACATAACTAGTGTGACCACTCATGGTCTTACAGGTACCTGTCTTGACGTCCCATAGTCTCACCGTCTCATCATCACTTCCCGATACGATGAACTCTGAATCACTGGATATAGCCACAGCATATACATAACTAGTGTGACCACTCATGGTCTTACTGGTACCTGTCTTGACGTCCCATAGTCTCACCGTCTCATCATCACTTCCCGATACGATGAACTCTGAATCACTGGATATAGCCACAGCATATACATAACTAGTGTGACCACTCATGGTCTTACAGGTACCTGTCTTGACGTTCCATAGTCTCACCGTCTAATCTGCACTTCCCGATACGATGAACTCTGAATCACTGGATATAGCCACAGCAGATACAGAATATGTGTGACCACTCATGGTCTTACAGGTACCTGTCTTGACGTTCCATAGTCTCACCGTCTAATATGCACTTCCCGATACGATGAACTCTGAATCACTGGATATAGCCACAGCAGATACAGAATATGTGTGACCACTCATGGTCTTACAGGTACCTGTCTTGACGACCCATAGTCTCACCGTCTCATCATAACTTCCCGATACGATGAACTCTGAATCACTGGATATAGCCACAGCATATACATAACTAGTGTGACCACTCATGGTCTTACAGGTACCTGTCTTGACGTCCCATAGTCTCACCGTCTCATCTCTACTTCCCGATACGATGAACTCTGAATCACTGGATATAGCCACAGCATATACATAACTAGTGTGACCACTCATGGTCTTACAGGTACCTGTCTTGACGTCGCATAGTCTCACCGTCTCATCATCACTTCCCGATACGATGAACTCTGAATCACTGGATATAGCCACAGCATATACAGAATCTGTGTGACCACTCATGGTCTTACAGGTACCTGTCTTGACGTCCCATAGTCTCACCGTCTAATCTGCACTTCCCGATACGATGAACTCTGAATCACTGGAGATCGCCACAGATAATAAAGAGCTAGTGTGACCACTCATGGTCTTACAGGTACCTGTCTTGACGTCGCATAGTCTCACCGTATAATCTGCACTTCCCGATACGATGAACTCTGAATCACTGGATATAGCCACAGCATATACAGAATCTGTGTGACCACTCATGGTCTTACAGGTACCTGTCTTGACGTCCCATATTCTCACCGTCTTATCTAAACTTCCCGATACGATGAACTCTGAATCACTGGATATAGCCACAGCATATACAGAATCTGTGTGACCACTCATGGTCTTACAGGTACCTGTCTTGACGTCCCATAGTCTCACCGTCTCATCATCACTTCCCGATACGATGAACTCTAAATCACTGGATATAGCCACAGCATATACATAACTAGTGTGACCACTCATGGTCTTACAGGTACCTGTCTTGACGTCCCATAGTCTCACCGTCTTATCTGCACTTCCCGATACGATGAACTCTGAATCACTGGAGATCGCCACAGATAATAAAGAGCTAGTGTGACCACTCATGGTCTTACTGTTAGCTGTCTTGACGTTCCATAGTCTCACCGTCTCATCTCTACTTCCCGATACGATGAACTCTGAATCACTGGATATAGCCACAGCAGATACATAACTAGTGTGACCACTCATGGTCTTACAGGTACCTGTCTTGACGTTCCATAGTCTCACCGTCTTATCTGCACTTCCCGATACGATGAACTCTGAATCACTGGATATAGCCACAGCAGATACAGAATATGTGTGACCACTCATGGTCTTACAGGTACCTGTCTTGACGTTCCATAGTCTCACCGTCTAATCTGCACTTCCCGATACGATGAACTCTGAATCACTGGATATAGCCACAGCAGATACATAACCTGTGTGACCACTCATGGTCTTACAGGTACCTGTCTTGACGACCCATAGTCTCACCGTCTCATCATAACTTCCCGATACGATGAACTCTGAATCACTGGATATAGCCACAGATCATACATAACTAGTGTGACCACTCATGGTCTTACAGGTACCTGTCTTGACGTTCCATAGTCTCACCGTCTTATCTGCACTTCCCGATACGATGAACTCTGAATCACTGGATATAGCCACAGCAGATACATAACTAGTGTGACCACTCATGGTTTTACAGGTACCTGTCTTGACGTCCCATAGTCTCACCGTCTCATCATCACTTCCCGATACGATGAACTCTGAATCACTGGATATAGCCACAGATAATAAAGAGCTAGTGTGACCACTCATGGTCTTACAGGTACCTGTCTTGACGACCCATAGTCTCACCGTCTCATCTCTACTTCCCGATACGATGAACTCTGAATCACTGGATATCGCCACAGTATATACATAACTAGTGTGACCACTCATGGTCTAACAGGTACCTGTCTCGACGTTCCATAGTCTCACCGTCTCATCATCACTTCCCGATACGATGAACTCTGAATCACTGGATATAGCCACAGCATATACATAACTAGTGTGACCACTCATGGTCTTACAGGTACCTGTCTTGACGTTCCATAGTCTCACCGTCTCATCATCACTTCCCGATACGATGAACTCTGAATCACTGGATATAGCCACAGCAGATACATAACTAGTGTGACCACTCATGGTCTTACAGGTACCTGTCTTGACGTTCCATAGTCTCACCGTCTAATCTGCACTTCCCGATACGATGAACTCTGAATCACTGGATATAGCCACAGCAGATACATAACCTGTGTGACCACTCATGGTCTTACTGGTAGCTGTCTTGACGTTCCATAGTCTCACCGTCTCATCATCACTTCCCGATACGATGAACTCTGAATCACTGGATATAGCCACAGCAGATACATAACTAGTGTGACCACTCATGGTTTTACAGGTACCTGTCTTGACGTCCCATAGTCTCACCGTCTCATCATCACTTCCCGATACGATGAACTCTGAATCACTGGATATAGCCACAGATAATAAAGAGCTAGTGTGACCACTCATGGTCTTACAGGTACCTGTCTTGACGACCCATAGTCTCACCGTCTCATCTCTACTTCCCGATACGATGAACTCTGAATCACTGGATATCGCCACAGTATATACATAACTAGTGTGACCACTCATGGTCTTACAGGTACCTGTCTCGACGTTCCATAGTCTCACCGTCTCATCATCACTTCCCGATACGATGAACTCTGAATCACTGGATATAGCCACAGCATATACATAACTAGTGTGACCACTCATGGTCTTACAGGTACCTGTCTTGACGTTCCATAGTCTCACCGTCTCATCATCACTTCCCGATACGATGAACTCTGAATCACTGGATATAGCCACAGCAGATACATAACTAGTGTGACCACTCATGGTCTTACAGGTACCTGTCTTGACGTTCCATAGTCTCACCGTCTAATCTGCACTTCCCGATACGATGAACTCTGAATCACTGGATATAGCCACAGCAGATACATAACCTGTGTGACCACTCATGGTCTTACTGGTAGCTGTCTTGACGTTCCATAGTCTCACCGTCTCATCATCACTTCCCGATACGATGAACTCTGAATCACTGGATATAGCCACAGCATATACATAACTAGTGTGACCACTCATGGTCTTACAGGTACCTGTCTTGACGTTCCATAGTCTCACCGTCTCATCTCTACTTCCCGATACGATGAACTCTGAATCACTGGATATAGCCACAGCATATACATAACTAGTGTGACCACTCATGGTCTTACAGGTACCTGTCTTGACGACCCATAGTCTCACCGTCTAATCATCACTTCCCGATACGATGAACTCTGAATCACTGGATATAGCCACAGCATATACATAACCTGTGTGACCACTCATGGTCTTACAGGTACCTGTCTTGACGACCCATAGTCTCACCGTCTCATCATCACTTCCCGATACGATGAACTCTGAATCACTGGATATAGCCACAGCATATACATAACTAGTGTGACCACTCATGGTCTTACTGGTAGCTGTCTTGACGTTCCATAGTCTCACCGTCTCATCATCACTTCCCGATACGATGAACTCTGAATCACTGGATATAGCCACAGCATATACATAACTAGTGTGACCACTCATGGTCTTACAGGTACCTGTCTTGACGTTCCATAGTCTCACCGTCTCATCTCTACTTCCCGATACGATGAACTCTGAATCACTGGATATAGCCACAGCATATACATAACTAGTGTGACCACTCATGGTCTTACAGGTACCTGTCTTGACGACCCATAGTCTCACCGTCTAATCATCACTTCCCGATACGATGAACTCTGAATCACTGGATATAGCCACAGCATATACATAACTAGTGTGACCACTCATGGTCTTACAGGTACCTGTCTTGACGTTCCATAGTCTCACCGTCTCATCATCACTTCCCGATACGATGAACTCTGAATCACTGGATATAGCCACAGCATATACAGAATCTGTGTGACCACTCATGGTCTTACAGGTACCTGTCTTGACGTTCCATAGTCTCACCGTCTTATCTGCACTTCCCGATACGATGAACTCTGAATCACTGGATATAGCCACAGCAGATACATAACTAGTGTGACCACTCATGGTCTTACAGGTACCTGTCTTGACGTTCCATAGTCTCACCGTCTAATCTGCACTTCCCGATACGATGAACTCTGAATCACTGGAGATCGCCACAGATAATAAAGAGCTAGTGTGACCACTCATGGTCTTACAGGTACCTGTCTTGACGTCGCATAGTCTCACCGTATAATCTGCACTTCCCGATACGATGAACTCTGAATCACTGGATATAGCCACAGCATATACAGAATCTGTGTGACCACTCATGGTCTTACAGGTACCTGTCTTGACGTCCCATAGTCTCACCGTCTAATCTGCACTTCCCGATACGATGAACTCTGAATCACTGGATATAGCCACAGCATATACATAACTAGTGTGACCACTCATGGTCTTACAGGTACCTGTCTTGACGTCCCATAGTCTCACCGTCTTATCTGCACTTCCCGATACGATGAACTCTGAATCACTGGATATAGCCACAGATCATACATAACTAGTGTGACCACTCATGGTCTTACAGGTACCTGTCTTGACGTTCCATAGTCTCACCGTCTAATCTGCACTTCCCGATACGATGAACTCTGAATCACTGGATATAGCCACAGCAGATACATAACCTGTGTGACCACTCATGGTCTTACAGGTACCTGTCTTGACGACCCATAGTCTCACCGTCTCATCATAACTTCCCGATACGATGAACTCTGAATCACTGGATATAGCCACAGATCATACATAACTAGTGTGACCACTCATGGTCTTACAGGTACCTGTCTTGACGTTCCATAGTCTCACCGTCTTATCTGCACTTCCCGATACGATGAACTCTGAATCACTGGATATAGCCACAGCAGATACATAACTAGTGTGACCACTCATGGTTTTACAGGTACCTGTCTTGACGTTCCATAGTCTCACCGTCTCATCATCACTTCCCGATACGATGAACTCTGAATCACTGGATATAGCCACAGATAATAAAGAGCTAGTGTGACCACTCATGGTCTTACAGGTACCTGTCTTGACGACCCATAGTCTCACCGTCTCATCTCTACTTCCCGATACGATGAACTCTGAATCACTGGATATCGCCACAGTATATACATAACTAGTGTGACCACTCATGGTCTTACAGGTACCTGTCTCGACGTTCCATAGTCTCACCGTCTCATCATCACTTCCCGATACGATGAACTCTGAATCACTGGATATAGCCACAGCATATACATAACTAGTGTGACCACTCATGGTCTTACAGGTACCTGTCTTGACGTTCCATAGTCTCACCGTCTCATCATCACTTCCCGATACGATGAACTCTGAATCACTGGATATAGCCACAGCAGATACATAACTAGTGTGACCACTCATGGTCTTACAGGTACCTGTCTTGACGTTCCATAGTCTCACCGTCTAATCTGCACTTCCCGATACGATGAACTCTGAATCACTGGATATAGCCACAGCAGATACATAACCTGTGTGACCACTCATGGTCTTACTGGTAGCTGTCTTGACGTTCCATAGTCTCACCGTCTCATCATCACTTCCCGATACGATGAACTCTGAATCACTGGATATAGCCACAGCATATACATAACTAGTGTGACCACTCATGGTCTTACAGGTACCTGTCTTGACGTTCCATAGTCTCACCGTCTAATCATCACTTCCCGATACGATGAACTCTGAATCACTGGATATAGCCACAGCATATACAGAATCTGTGTGACCACTCATGGTCTTACAGGTACCTGTCTTGACGTTCCATAGTCTCACCGTCTTATCTGCACTTCCCGATACGATGAACTCTGAATCACTGGATATAGCCACAGCAGATACATAACTAGTGTGACCACTCATGGTCTTACAGGTACCTGTCTTGACGACCCATAGTCTCACCGTCTTATCTGCACTTCCCGATACGATGAACTCTGAATCACTGGATATAGCCACAGCATATACATAACCTGTGTGACCACTCATGGTCTTACAGGTACCTGTCTTGACGACCCATAGTCTCACCGTCTCATCTCTACTTCCCGATACGATGAACTCTGAATCACTGGATATAGCCACAGCAGATACATAACTAGTGTGACCACTCATGGTCTTACAGGTACCTGTCTTGACGTTCCATAGTCTCACCGTCTCATCATCACTTCCCGATACGATGAACTCTGAATCACTGGATATAGCCACAGCAGATACATAACTAGTGTGACCACTCATGGTCTTACAGGTACCTGTCTTGACGACCCATAGTCTCACCGTCTCATCTCTACTTCCCGATACGATGAACTCTGAATCACTGGATATAGCCACAGCATATACATAACTAGTGTGACCACTCATGGTCTTACAGGTACCTGTCTTGACGTCCCATAGTCTCACCGTCTAATCTGCACTTCCCGATACGATGAACTCTGAATCACTGGAGATCGCCACAGATAATAAAGAGCTAGTGTGACCACTCATGGTCTTACAGGTACCTGTCTTGACGTCGCATAGTCTCACCGTATAATCTGCACTTCCCGATACGATGAACTCTGAATCACTGGATATAGCCACAGCATATACAGAATCTGTGTGACCACTCATGGTCTTACAGGTACCTGTCTTGACGTCCCATAGTCTCACCGTCTAATCTGCACTTCCCGATACGATGAACTCTGAATCACTGGATATAGCCACAGCATATACATAACTAGTGTGACCACTCATGGTCTTACAGGTACCTGTCTTGACGTCCCATAGTCTCACCGTCTTATCTGCACTTCCCGATACGATGAACTCTGAATCACTGGAGATCGCCACAGATAATAAAGAGCTAGTGTGACCACTCATGGTCTTACAGGTACCTGTCTTGACGACCCATAGTCTCACCGTCTCATCTCTACTTCCCGATACGATGAACTCTGAATCACTGGATATCGCCACAGTATATACATAACTAGTGTGACCACTCATGGTCTTACAGGTACCTGTCTTGACGTCCCATAGTCTCACCGTCAAATCTGAACTTCCCGATACGATGAACTCTGAATCACTGGAGATCGCCACAGATAATAAAGAGCTAGTGTGACCACTCATGGTCTTACAGGTACCTGTCTTGACGACCCATAGTCTCACCGTCTCATCATCACTTCCCGATACGATGAACTCTAAATCACTGGATATAGCCACAGCAGATACATAACCTGTGTGACCACTCATGGTCTTACTGTTAGCTGTCTTGACGTTCCATAGTCTCACCGTCTCATCATCACTTCCCGATACGATGAACTCTAAATCACTGGATATAGCCACAGCAGATACATAACTAGTGTGACCACTCATGGTCTTACAGGTACCTGTCTTGACGACCCATAGTCTCACCGTCTCATCATCACTTCCCGATACGATGAACTCTGAATCACTGGATATAGCCACAGCAGATACATAACTAGTGTGACCACTCATGGTCTTACAGGTACCTGTCTTGACGTTCCATAGTCTCACCGTCTAATCTGCACTTCCCGATACGATGAACTCTGAATCACTGGAGATCGCCACAGATAATAAAGAGCTAGTGTGACCACTCATGGTCTTACAGGTACCTGTCTTGACGACCCATAGTCTCACCGTCTCATCTCTACTTCCCGATACGATGAACTCTGAATCACTGGATATAGCCACAGCAGATACATAACTAGTGTGACCACTCATGGTCTTACAGGTACCTGTCTTGACGTTCCATAGTCTCACCGTCTTATCTGCACTTCCCGATACGATGAACTCTGAATCACTGGATATCGCCACAGTATATACATAACCTGTGTGACCACTCATGGTCTTACAGGTACCTGTCTTGACGTTCCATAGTCTCACCGTCTAATATGCACTTCCCGATACGATGAACTCTGAATCACTGGATATAGCCACAGCATATACATAACTAGTGTGACAACTCATGGTCTTACAGGTACCTGTCTTGACGTCCCATAGTCTCACCGTCTAATCATCACTTCCCGATACGATGAACTCTGAATCACTGGATATAGCCACAGCAGATACATAACTAGTGTGACCACTCATGGTCTTACAGGTACCTGTCTTGACGACCCATAGTCTCACCGTCTTATCTGCACTTCCCGATACGATGAACTCTGAATCACTGGATATAGCCACAGCATATACATAACCTGTGTGACCACTCATGGTCTTACAGGTACCTGTCTTGACGACCCATAGTCTCACCGTCTCATCATCACTTCCCGATACGATGAACTCTGAATCACTGGATATAGCCACAGCAGATACATAACTAGTGTGACCACTCATGGTCTTACAGGTACCTGTCTTGACGTTCCATAGTCTCACCGTCTTATCTGCACTTCCCGATACGATGAACTCTGAATCACTGGATATAGCCACAGCATATACATAATGTGTATAACCACTCATGGTCTTACAGGTACCTGTCTTGACGTCCCATAGTCTCACCGTCTCATCTGCACTTCCCGATACGATGAACTCTGAATCACTGGATATAGCCACAGCATATACATAACTAGTGTGACCACTCATGGTCTTACAGGTACCTGTCTTGACGTCGCATAGTCTCACCGTATAATCTGCACTTCCCGATACGATGAACTCTGAATCACTGGATATAGCCACAGCATATACAGAATCTGTGTGACCACTCATGGTCTTACAGGTACCTGTCTTGACGTCCCATAGTCTCACCGTCTAATCTGCACTTCCCGATACGATGAACTCTGAATCACTGGAGATCGCCACAGATAATAAAGAGCTAGTGTGACCACTCATGGTCTTACAGGTACCTGTCTTGACGTCGCATAGTCTCACCGTATAATCTGCACTTCCCGATACGATGAACTCTGAATCACTGGATATAGCCACAGCATATACAGAATCTGTGTGACCACTCATGGTCTTACAGGTACCTGTCTTGACGTCCCATAGTCTCACCGTCTAATCTGCACTTCCCGATACGATGAACTCTGAATCACTGGATATAGCCACAGCATATACATAACTAGTGTGACCACTCATGGTCTTACAGGTACCTGTCTTGACGTCCCATAGTCTCACCGTCTTATCTGCACTTCCCGATACGATGAACTCTGAATCACTGGAGATCGCCACAGATAATAAAGAGCTAGTGTGACCACTCATGGTCTTACAGGTACCTGTCTTGACGACCCATAGTCTCACCGTCTCATCTCTACTTCCCGATACGATGAACTCTGAATCACTGGATATCGCCACAGTATATACATAACTAGTGTGACCACTCATGGTCTTACAGGTACCTGTCTTGACGTCCCATAGTCTCACCGTCAAATCTGAACTTCCCGATACGATGAACTCTGAATCACTGGATATAGCCACAGCATATACATAACTAGTGTGACCACTCATGGTCTTACAGGTACCTGTCTTGACGTTCCATAGTCTCACCGTCTTATCTGCACTTCCCGATACGATGAACTCTGAATCACTGGAGATCGCCACAGATAATAAAGAGCTAGTGTGACCACTCATGGTCTTACAGGTACCTGTCTTGACGTTCCATAGTCTCACCGTCTCATCTCTACTTCCCGATACGATGAACTCTGAATCACTGGATATAGCCACAGCAGATACATAACTAGTGTGACCACTCATGGTCTTACAGGTACCTGTCTTGACGTTCCATAGTCTCACCGTCTTATCTGCACTTCCCGATACGATGAACTCTGAATCACTGGATATAGCCACAGCAGATACAGAATATGTGTGACCACTCATGGTCTTACAGGTACCTGTCTTGACGTTCCATAGTCTCACCGTCTAATCTGCACTTCCCGATACGATGAACTCTGAATCACTGGATATAGCCACAGCAGATACATAACCTGTGTGACCACTCATGGTCTTACAGGTACCTGTCTTGACGACCCATAGTCTCACCGTCTCATCATAACTTCCCGATACGATGAACTCTGAATCACTGGATATAGCCACAGATCATACATAACTAGTGTGACCACTCATGGTCTTACAGGTACCTGTCTTGACGTTCCATAGTCTCACCGTCTTATCTGCACTTCCCGATACGATGAACTCTGAATCACTGGATATAGCCACAGCAGATACATAACTAGTGTGACCACTCATGGTTTTACAGGTACCTGTCTTGACGTTCCATAGTCTCACCGTCTCATCATCACTTCCCGATACGATGAACTCTGAATCACTGGATATAGCCACAGATAATAAAGAGCTAGTGTGACCACTCATGGTCTTACAGGTACCTGTCTTGACGACCCATAGTCTCACCGTCTCATCTCTACTTCCCGATACGATGAACTCTGAATCACTGGATATCGCCACAGTATATACATAACTAGTGTGACCACTCATGGTCTTACAGGTACCTGTCTCGACGTTCCATAGTCTCACCGTCTCATCATCACTTCCCGATACGATGAACTCTGAATCACTGGATATAGCCACAGCATATACATAACTAGTGTGACCACTCATGGTCTTACAGGTACCTGTCTTGACGTTCCATAGTCTCACCGTCTCATCATCACTTCCCGATACGATGAACTCTGAATCACTGGATATAGCCACAGCAGATACATAACTAGTGTGACCACTCATGGTCTTACAGGTACCTGTCTTGACGTTCCATAGTCTCACCGTCTAATCTGCACTTCCCGATACGATGAACTCTGAATCACTGGATATAGCCACAGCAGATACATAACCTGTGTGACCACTCATGGTCTTACTGGTAGCTGTCTTGACGTTCCATAGTCTCACCGTCTAATCATCACTTCCCGATACGATGAACTCTGAATCACTGGATATCGCCACAGTATATACATAACTAGTGTGACCACTCATGGTCTTACAGGTACCTGTCTTGACGTTCCATAGTCTCACCGTCTCATCTCTACTTCCCGATACGATGAACTCTGAATCACTGGATATAGCCACAGCATATACATAACTAGTGTGACCACTCATGGTCTTACAGGTACCTGTCTTGACGACCCATAGTCTCACCGTCTAATCATCACTTCCCGATACGATGAACTCTGAATCACTGGATATCGCCACAGTATATACATAACCTGTGTGACCACTCATGGTCTTACAGGTACCTGTCTTGACGTTCCATAGTCTCACCGTCTAATATGCACTTCCCGATACGATGAACTCTGAATCACTGGATATAGCCACAGCATATACATAACTAGTGTGACAACTCATGGTCTTACAGGTACCTGTCTTGACGTCCCATAGTCTCACCGTCTCATCATCACTTCCCGATACGATGAACTCTGAATCACTGGATATAGCCACAGCAGATACATAACTAGTGTGACCACTCATGGTCTTACAGGTACCTGTCTTGACGACCCATAGTCTCACCGTCTTATCTGCACTTCCCGATACGATGAACTCTGAATCACTGGATATAGCCACAGCATATACATAACCTGTGTGACCACTCATGGTCTTACAGGTACCTGTCTTGACGACCCATAGTCTCACCGTCTCATCATCACTTCCCGATACGATGAACTCTGAATCACTGGATATAGCCACAGCATATACATAACTAGTGTGACCACTCATGGTCTTACAGGTACCTGTCTTGACGTTCCATAGTCTCACCGTCTCATCATCACTTCCCGATACGATGAACTCTGAATCACTGGATATAGCCACAGCATATACAGAATCTGTGTGACCACTCATGGTCTTACAGGTACCTGTCTTGACGTCCCATAGTCTCACCGTCTAATATGCACTTCCCGATACGATGAACTCTGAATCACTGGATATCGCCACAGATCATACATAACTAGTGTGACCACTCATGGTCTTACAGGTACCTGTCTTGACGTTCCATAGTCTCACCGTCTCATCTCTACTTCCCGATACGATGAACTCTGAATCACTGGATATCGCCACAGTATATACATAACTAGTGTGACCACTCATGGTCTTACAGGTACCTGTCTTGACGACCCATAGTCTCACCGTCTCATCTCTACTTCCCGATACGATGAACTCTGAATCACTGGATATAGCCACAGCATATACATAACTAGTGTGACCACTCATGGTCTTACAGGTACCTGTCTTGACGTCCCATAGTCTCACCGTCTAATCTGCACTTCCCGATACGATGAACTCTGAATCACTGGAGATCGCCACAGATAATAAAGAGCTAGTGTGACCACTCATGGTCTTACAGGTACCTGTCTTGACGTCGCATAGTCTCACCGTATAATCTGCACTTCCCGATACGATGAACTCTGAATCACTGGATATAGCCACAGTATATACATAACTAGTGTGACCACTCATGGTCTTACAGGTACCTGTCTTGACGTCCCATAGTCTCACCGTCTTATCTGCACTTCCCGATACGATGAACTCTGAATCACTGGAGATCGCCACAGATAATAAAGAGCTAGTGTGACCACTCATGGTCTTACAGGTACCTGTCTTGACGACCCATAGTCTCACCGTCTCATCTCTACTTCCCGATACGATGAACTCTGAATCACTGGATATAGCCACAGCATATACATAACTAGTGTGACCACTCATGGTCTTACAGGTACCTGTCTTGACGTCGCATAGTCTCACCGTCTTATCATCACTTCCCGATACGATGAACTCTGAATCACTGGATATAGCCACAGCATATACATAACTAGTGTGACCACTCATGGTCTTACAGGTACCTGTCTTGACGTCCCATAGTCTCACCGTCTTATCTGCACTTCCCGATACGATGAACTCTGAATCACTGGATATAGCCACAGCAGATACATAACTAGTGTGACCACTCATGGTCTTACAGGTACCTGTCTTGACGTTCCATAGTCTCACCGTCAAATCTGAACTTCCCGATACGATGAACTCTGAATCACTGGATATAGCCACAGCAGATACATAACTAGTGTGACCACTCATGGTCTTACAGGTACCTGTCTTGACGACCCATAGTCTCACCGTCTCATCATCACTTCCCGATACGATGAACTCTGAATCACTGGATATAGCCACAGCATATACATAACTAGTGTGACCACTCATGGTCTTACAGGTACCTGTCTTGACGTTCCATAGTCTCACCGTCTAATCTGCACTTCCCGATACGATGAACTCTGAATCACTGGAGATCGCCACAGATAATAAAGAGCTAGTGTGACCACTCATGGTCTTACAGGTACCTGTCTTGACGACCCATAGTCTCACCGTCTCATCTCTACTTCCCGATACGATGAACTCTGAATCACTGGATATAGCCACAGCAGATACATAACTAGTGTGACCACTCATGGTCTTACAGGTACCTGTCTTGACGTTCCATAGTCTCACCGTCTAATCTGCACTTCCCGATACGATGAACTCTGAATCACTGGATATCGCCACAGTATATACATAACCTGTGTGACCACTCATGGTCTTACAGGTACCTGTCTTGACGTTCCATAGTCTCACCGTCTTATCTGCACTTCCCGATACGATGAACTCTGAATCACTGGATATAGCCACAGCAGATACATAACTAGTGTGACCACTCATGGTCTTACAGGTACCTGTCTTGACGTTCCATAGTCTCACCGTCTTATCTGCACTTCCCGATACGATGAACTCTGAATCACTGGATATAGCCACAGCATATACATAACTAGTGTGACCACTCATGGTCTTACAGGTACCTGTCTTGACGACCCATAGTCTCACCGTCTCATCTCTACTTCCCGATACGATGAACTCTGAATCACTGGATATAGCCACAGCATATACATAACTAGTGTGACCACTCATGGTCTTACAGGTACCTGTCTTGACGACCCATAGTCTCACCGTCTAATCATCACTTCCCGATACGATGAACTCTGAATCACTGGATATCGCCACAGTATATACATAACCTGTGTGACCACTCATGGTCTTACAGGTACCTGTCTTGACTTATAACTTCTTTTAATATCTAAGTTTTAGTAATTGTAAAAGCTGAAATTCCATCTTCTTTTCTTACTTTACTTCCTCACTTTTCTAAATACTTATAACTTCTTTTAATATCTAAGTTTTAGTAATTCTAAAAGCTGAAATTCCATCTTCTTTTCTTACTTTACTTCCTCACTTTTCTAAATACTTATAACTTCTTTTAATATCTAAGTTTTAGTAATTGTAAAAGCTGAAATTCCATCTTCTATTCTTACTTTACTTCCTCACTTTTCTAAATACTTATAACTTCTTTTAATATCTAAGTTTTAGTAATTCTAAAAGCTGAAATTCCATCTTCTTTTCTTACTTTACTTCCTCACTTTTCTAAATACTTATAACTTCTTTTAATATCTAAGTTTTAGTAATTGTAAAAGCTGAAATTCCATCTTCTTTTCTTACTTTACTTCCTCACTTTTCTAAATACTTATAACTTCTTTTAATATCTAAGTTTTAGTAATTCTAAAAGCTGAAATTCCATCTTCTTTTCTTACTTTACTTCCTCACTTTTCTAAATACTTATAACTTCTTTTAATATCTAAGTTTTAGTAATTGTAAAAGCTGAAATTCCATCTTCTTTTCTTACTTTACTTCCTCACTTTTCTAAATACTTATAACTTCTTTTAATATCTAAGTTTTAGTAATTCTAAAAGCTGAAATTCCATCTTCTTTTCTTACTTTACTTCCTCACTTTTCTAAATACTTATAACTTCTTTTAATATCTAAGTTTTAGTAATTCTAAAAGCTGAAATTCCATCTTCTTTTCTTACTTTACTTCCTCACTTTTCTAAATACTTATAACTTCTTTTAATATCTAAGTTTTAGTAATTCTAAAAGCTGAAATTCCATCTTCTTTTCTTACTTTACTTCCTCACTTTTCTAAATACTTATAACTTCTTTTAATATCTAAGTTTTAGTAATTCTAAAAGCTGAAATTCCATCTTCTTTTCTTACTTTACTTCCTCACTTTTCTAAATACTTATAACTTCTTTTAATATCTAAGTTTTAGTAATTCTAAAAGCTGAAATTCCATCTTCTTTTCTGAAATTCCATCTTCTTTTCTTACTTTACTTCCTCACTTTTCTAAATACTTATAACTTCTTTTAATATCTAAGTTTTAGTAATTCTAAAAGCTGAAATTCCATCTTCTTTTCTTACTTTACTTCCTCACTTTTCTAAATACTTATAACTTCTTTTAATATCTAAGTTTTAGTAATTCTAAAAGCTGAAATTCCATCTTCTTTTCTTACTTTACTTCCTCACTTTTCTAAATACTTATAACTTCTTTTAATATCTAAGTTTTAGTAATTCTAAAAGCTGAAATTCCATCTTCTTTTCTTACTTTACTTCCTCACTTTTCTAAATACTTATAACTTCTTTTAATATCTAAGTTTTAGTAATTCTAAAAGCTGAAATTCCATCTTCTTTTCTTACTTTACTTCCTCACTTTTCTAAATACTTATAACTTCTTTTAATATCTAAGTTTTAGTAATTCTAAAAGCTGAAATTCCATCTTCTTTTCTTACTTTACTTCCTCACTTTTCTAAATACTTATAACTTCTTTTAATATCTAAGTTTTAGTAATTCTAAAAGCTGAAATTCCATCTTCTTTTCTTACTTTACTTCCTCACTTTTCTAAATACTTATAACTTCTTTTAATATCTAAGTTTTAGTAATTCTAAAAGCTGAAATTCCATCTTCTTTTCTTACTTTACTTCCTCACTTTTCTAAATACTTATAACTTCTTTTAATATCTAAGTTTTAGTAATTCTAAAAGCTGAAATTCCATCTTCTTTTCTTACTTTACTTCCTCACTTTTCTAAATACTTATAACTTCTTTTAATATCTAAGTTTTAGTAATTCTAAAAGCTGAAATTCCATCTTCTTTTCTTACTTTACTTCCTCACTTTTCTAAATACTTATAACTTCTTTTAATATCTAAGTTTTAGTAATTGTAAAAGCTGAAATTCCATCTTCTTTTCTTACTTTACTTCCTCACTTTTCTAAATACTTATAACTTCTTTTAATATCTAAGTTTTAGTAATTCTAAAAGCTGAAATTCCATCTTCTTTTCTTACTTTACTTCCTCACTTTTCTAAATACTTATAACTTCTTTTAATATCTAAGTTTTAGTAATTCTAAAAGCTGAAATTCCATCTTCTTTTCTTACTTTACTTCCTCACTTTTCTAAATACTTATAACTTCTTTTAATATCTAAGTTTTAGTAATTCTAAAAGCTGAAATTCCATCTTCTTTTCTTACTTTACTTCCTCACTTTTCTAAATACTTATAACTTCTTTTAATATCTAAGTTTTAGTAATTGTAAAAGCTGAAATTCCATCTTCTTTTCTTACTTTACTTCCTCACTTTTCTAAATACTTATAACTTCTTTTAATATCTAAGTTTTAGTAATTCTAAAAGCTGAAATTCCATCTTCTTTTCTTACTTTACTTCCTCACTTTTCTAAATACTTATAACTTCTTTTAATATCTAAGTTTTAGTAATTCTAAAAGCTGAAATTCCATCTTCTTTTCTTACTTTACTTCCTCACTTTTCTAAATACTTATAACTTCTTTTAATATCTAAGTTTTAGTAATTGTAAAAGCTGAAATTCCATCTTCTTTTCTTACTTTACTTCCTCACTTTTCTAAATACTTATAACTTCTTTTAATATCTAAGTTTTAGTAATTGTAAAAGCTGAAATTCCATCTTCTTTTCTTACTTTACTTCCTCACTTTTCTAAATACTTATAACTTCTTTTAATATCTAAGTTTTAGTAATTCTAAAAGCTGAAATTCCATCTTCTTTTCTTACTTTACTTCCTCACTTTTCTAAATACTTATAACTTCTTTTAATATCTAAGTTTTAGTAATTCTAAAAGCTGAAATTCCATCTTCTTTTCTTACTTTACTTCCTCACTTTTCTAAATACTTATAACTTCTTTTAATATCTAAGTTTTAGTAATTCTAAAAGCTGAAATTCCATCTTCTTTTCTTACTTTACTTCCTCACTTTTCTAAATACTTATAACTTCTTTTAATATCTAAGTTTTAGTAATTGTAAAAGCTGAAATTCCATCTTCTTTTCTTACTTTACTTCCTCACTTTTCTAAATACTTATAACTTCTTTTAATATCTAAGTTTTAGTAATTCTAAAAGCTGAAATTCCATCTTCTTTTCTTACTTTACTTCCTCACTTTTCTAAATACTTATAACTTCTTTTAATATCTAAGTTTTAGTAATTCTAAAAGCTGAAATTCCATCTTCTTTTCTTACTTTACTTCCTCACTTTTCTAAATACTTATAACTTCTTTTAATATCTAAGTTTTAGTAATTCTAAAAGCTGAAATTCCATCTTCTTTTCTTACTTTACTTCCTCACTTTTCTAAATACTTATAACTTCTTTTAATATCTAAGTTTTAGTAATTCTAAAAGCTGAAATTCCATCTTCTTTTCTTACTTTACTTCCTCACTTTTCTAAATACTTATAACTTCTTTTAATATCTAAGTTTTAGTAATTCTAAAAGCTGAAATTCCATCTTCTTTTCTTACTTTACTTCCTCACTTTTCTAAATACTTATAACTTCTTTTAATATCTAAGTTTTAGTAATTCTAAAAGCTGAAATTCCATCTTCTTTTCTTACTTTACTTCCTCACTTTTCTAAATACTTATAACTTCTTTTAATATCTAAGTTTTAGTAATTCTAAAAGCTGAAATTCCATCTTCTTTTCTTACTTTACTTCCTCACTTTTCTAAATACTTATAACTTCTTTTAATATCTAAGTTTTAGTAATTCTAAAAGCTGAAATTCCATCTTCTTTTCTTACTTTACTTCCTCACTTTTCTAAATACTTATAACTTCTTTTAATATCTAAGTTTTAGTAATTCTAAAAGCTGAAATTCCATCTTCTTTTCTTACTTTACTTCCTCACTTTTCTAAATACTTATAACTTCTTTTAATATCTAAGTTTTAGTAATTCTAAAAGCTGAAATTCCATCTTCTTTTCTTACTTTACTTCCTCACTTTTCTAAATACTTATAACTTCTTTTAATATCTAAGTTTTAGTAATTGTAAAAGCTGAAATTCCATCTTCTTTTCTTACTTTACTTCCTCACTTTTCTAAATACTTATAACTTCTTTTAATATCTAAGTTTTAGTAATTCTAAAAGCTGAAATTCCATCTTCTTTTCTTACTTTACTTCCTCACTTTTCTAAATACTTATAACTTCTTTTA